>LAPY01005224.1:1734-11991 GCA_000970635.1 Eragrostis tef | reverse complement strand
TGGCATTGAGCAAGGCTTTCGCCCGGAGCCCTGTGCCTTTCCACTGCTCATGTTCTGCCCAGACAAAGCACCAGCTGCTCGAGCTTATGCCAAACGACCACCACCGTGTAGCCTCAAACCCGTCCCTGAGCTCAAAAGCTCGCACAAGAGAACGAGAGCGAGGCCACGGTGCTCCATGACTCTCTAGTTGAGTAAGCTGCAGTAAAATCAACACAAACGCTGCTCACCGGCGAGTGGCGACGCGAAACACGACCACCATGAGCGCGCATCGATCTTCCCGGTGAGAAGCAGGGTCGCCTGACGTGACCACCACGCCGAGCTGTTGTAGATCTTGCCTCCGCAGCCACAACGAGAGAGACCCTCCAAGACAGCGCCCCAATGCACAAGAATTGAATCAAGGCATGGCCAACTCGCTGGGCTTTCCCCCACACAACCAACCACTCAGGGAGGGCAGCTCAGTGTGAACACTTCAGCTCACAGCCGCCATTGGAAGATCTGGCCACAACTAGCCCTTCACGAGGCCCGTTATGGCCTCAAGCGCAGGGGAGGAAGGGCATGTTGGGCGTCCTTGCGACGACCAGCACCAAGCTGCCCGGATGTGATGCCGTTTGGCAGGAACGAGCCCACCACGGCACAAATAGGAAAAGGGGGGGAGCCAGCGTGGAGGAGTCGGATCTAACCCATCTATGGCCGGATCTGTTGGGGAAGAAGGTCTCGGAGCAGATCGGAGGTCGGATTTGTTAGGGATGTGAAAGAAAAAAAAGGGGAAAAAACGAAAGAGAGGACGACATAAGGGCTGCGAACGAAAGTCATTGGGCTCTGCCGCCGGCCGGCCGGCGGCGGCGGCCGTCGATGCACTTCAGATGGGGGTGTTTGAGGCGGACAGAGGTGCGCCCCCGAGTCGCCTCAGAGGAGACGACGCGAGGGCCGCGTGCGAGCGTCTCTCTTGGAGCCACAAGTCTCCTATGGGCTATAGCTGAGCTCTAAAGCATCGGCCTGTCAGTTTACACAAAAAGTCAATGTTAGTGATGCACGAGATGAATGGAGACTGACGCGGGGGCCCGCATTTTCCCTGGTGCCGATTCAGCTCGAGGACGTGTCATGCACGGCAGCAACGGAAAGTCGTGACGATGCCGTGAGCCAACAGGTGGTGCAAGTGCACACTTTCCGGCCAACGAATGGTGGTACGAGGTCAGGGAATGGTGGACGTTGTCAACTTAGGAGCACGTGGGTTTAGTACTCGCCACGCCCAGTTGCACGCGTCAGTCGTACGAATGTCACGTGACAGTCTGAGATTTGCACGCCAGAGATACGTGGCGGATGGAGGAGGTCAAAGCAGAGGATTTGCATTACTAGAAGCAGAGGAGGTCGAAACAGAGGATGATGGAATTCCGGTAAGGCAGCCTGGCCTTATGACCTTTTTCTTTTTGCGACGAGTCGACGCGCTGATGTATGCGGGACACATCTACAAGGTGCGTGGGTGGTATAGTAGAAGCGGTTCCACGCGCGACGTACACCGTCCCTGACAATTGAGCTGCCGCAAACTTGGCTATACTGCTGTTCTGCCCTCGACTCGAGAAAAGGAAATACGTCCTAAGGAGGCACTGAAGAAAGCGTGAACGGATGGTCACAACTCGAAAAGAAGGAAACGTAAACAGGGACATTACGCCTCCACTGCCCGTCAGCAGCTTGCTCAATCCAGCAGCACATAGGTGCCACCAATCTGCTAGCCAGGGAGCTTTGGCGTCGTAGGTGATGCCGTTGTCACGGAGCATAACATCCCGGCGGCAAGGCGTCTCGTGAATCGGTGTGTTCCCGTCATCGGAGGCCCCGTGGCCGTCGCCAACTTCTTCAACTGCACCAGACAACGATTCCTCATCCTGGAATGGAGGCGACAATCGATGGGACGAGCCAGGAAGCCTTTTCCTGACGCAGGGAAGCAGCTTGACAGGTTGCAACGAAACAAGGAACTGTGCTGCCGCCTCCAGGCTCCAAGCCAAACGAGCCTTCTGCAGGTTCGAATATTTTGACAGTGCAGTTTTCAGCAGTCAAAATGTGGCATGGCTCCAAAACAAGATGAGACTCTGATACAGGGTCAGCTCCCAGAATATACGTACAGTACATTCAGAAGTAGTACGTCAGCTCCAAAACACAAGGCATGTTAGTTATTTTGCTTCCTGAAGGTGTGCAGAATGCAAAGCTTAGTACTACTGAAGGTAGAAAGCTTCACATGTCAGATAAAGAAGATTAGGCGCTGATGAAGAGGAGCAGAAATTTTATTAGTAGCACACCGTCGTTGTATCGGATCATGTTGTACTCCTCCACGCATCTATGGATCTTTGGGTAAGCAGAGCTACTGCAAAGGTTCGTCCCTCTCTTGCTCTGACATGGGCTCCTTCATGTGTCTGGTCAAGTGGTCATTCCAGTGAAAAGCTAGATGGTTGTTTTAAGCAAATTATCTGAACTGAAACAATTCGTCTTCGCTCTTGTCTGAAACATTGCATGTAAGAAGACAGAGCATTTGGCACAATTCCAAGATCTGCGTACTGCAGTGCAGTTTTTTTTCCCCACTGAAAGGGATGAAGATACTACTATACTCTGACAGAACAACCATCGTCAGGTTCTTCGCAGAGTTTTAGGTTCACACCAAACATTTTGGTTTCTGAAATCTTGTTCTGCAAAGAAATCCACTTATCTTCTTTTCTGTCATACCACGCGGCGAAGCAAAATCTTACTGTGAAAGTTGAGATCGCAGCCGTGTCACCATGTCGACCAACCATTGCCTAGTACTCCCTCTGTCCCAAAATAGTTGTCGCTGTTGACTTTTTTGACCGCTCATCTTATTCAAATTTTTTGCGCAAATTTTATTTATTTTTTTACAATTTGTTTTATCATCGAATATATTTTCATCATAACATATTTGTTTTTATATTTAAATAATTTTTTTGAATAAGACGAAGAGTCAAACATAATATCTAGTGACAACTATTTTGGGACGGAGGGAGTACCTCCGGATCAACATACCTTGGGGGACGACAGTCACGCTCCGGTGCTGGAAAAGTCGTGCAAAGGCTATACAAAAGCATTATCGCTCTACGATGTCGTTTCAACATCAAGCGATGAAGAAATCTATCAGTACCATTTGTCCGTTGCTCATTGATGCTGCATATATCTTGTAGAGTTCTAGCTCGTGATATCTTGGGATTTCGAAACGGGACGCGCGTGGAGTAGGCTATTAATTACTCCGTATTGCTCAAATTTTCAGATAGATGATGCATTCTGCAGCGAATTCGCGCAGCCCGGCGGATTCTCCACGTCGACTGAAACTGAAGCGCATGTACAAAGATGGCCATACGAGATCTGAAGCCCCAGATCCCTGTCACGCGATCACGAAAATGTCAAAGGAGTATCTGCATTTTTTCCCCGGTCCCTGCCTGCAGAGAAGGGAATCGCGGCGCAGCTTTCAGACTTTCAGTGCAAGCGTGGAGTTAAGATCAGAGATTCAGAGAGTGCAGCCGCAAATGAAGAACATCTACAGTGTTTTGCAGCGGCTGTTTTACAGCAGCTACAGTGTTTCAGTTATTTTCTTTTGCAGTCACTACAGTGTTTCTGCAGCCGTTACAGTGTTCGCAGTTATTTTTCCGCTTGAGACTCTGACGAGCCGAGCAGCACGGTGCAGTCAGCTGTCCTGTTCGTCGGTGACGACAAAGGGGGGCGGCGAGGCAGGGGAACGGCGTCGCGCGGTCGAGCACTCGAGTCGAGTTTCGCCAGTGCTTGGCAGCAACCACGTTGGTCGGTGGACGGCTTCCGATTGGCTCTTGACGGCAGTTGGGACCAGAGGCTGGCGGAGGCCAGCGGCGGCGGTGGCGGCACAGGACGAAGTTGCCATGCCCGACGGGGAGCGCGAGCTCGAGTGCCCTGCGGCAGGGTACGCTTCATTCAGACGTCTGGTCCTTGGGCGCGACGAAGTCCGTTGATCACGCGGACGGGGGAGAACCCGCCATGCCGGCCGCGCCGCTCGAGCTCGCTCCGCTGGGTTTGGGCGAAGCGCTCTGAGCCCTGCGGGATCCATGGATGGGCGCGACGAGGCCTCTTGATCTCGAGGGAAGGACGGCGGCGGCGGAGGGGCCGGAGGAGGGGCGCAGCGGGGGAGAGAGCGCCGCCGCCGGAGCAGGGCATCCGATTCAGGGTTGTTTTTGCAAATAGTTTGGATCGCGAATAATAATCGCGATCCAAACCAGGGGTGTAAGTGTAAATAGTTTGGATCGTGACTAATAGGTGCGATCCAAATTCAGGGGGCGTTTTGCAAATTGTGTTTCGTGCCGCCGGCGAAGGTCCCGCGCCGCCGTCGCCGCCGGCCTCCGCGCCGCCCCCCCCCAGCCGCGCCGCCCAGCCCCTCCCCGAAAATTCCGCGCTTTCCTCCACCTGTTTCATCCGCCCACCGCCCGCTGGTCCCTGCCTCGTCTGTAGGCGCTGCTGCGGCCTGCGCCAGCGTCGCGGTCATCTCTCGCCGGAGCGGAGCTCCACCGCCCGTGTTACGGGCGCGCGCGGGTCGCTTCCCACCTTCTGACGCGTCACCATCCACGTCGCGTCCTCTCGCGAATCTCACTCATGTTGCTGGCTGGCCACGTACACCATCAGAGGTTCTGCAATCGAGCAAGAGGAACACCAACACGAACACTGCTCTGTAACGAAACAGGCACGCGCGCGTGTTTTTCAGAATGTGGGTTGGACAGGTACTACTACTACGCAGCAAGTTCTGGTGCAAGACGAATTTACAGGTTTGATTGAGAATAAAGGATTTACAGAGGTCCTTGCAGTCGGTGACGAAGTTCAGGTGAATGAAAGGGACAAGGGACACTGAAGTCACGGTAAGAAAAGACCGAAAAAGCACCACTAGCTAAGATGACTGAACGCAGTTGGTGGGTGTTAGCATTCGGTGATGACATGGATAAAACTGCACTTGTGATGTCATGTGTAGCGGAGTGGTATGGCCGTATGGGGAATTCTGATCTCCTTATTTCAGTGCTGAATGCATAGAATGGCTGCAAAATTCTTGGATGCTCTGTCCACAGAAAATGTTTAGCACATTATGATGATCCTCCAGTTTCAATCTGTTCTTTGCATATGACGAGCTGGCAGACTGCATTAAGCTTGTTCGATCAAAATAGCTGAAATAAAGGCTTCATGTCCCTGTCCCTGTCTACAGACTCTAGCTACACAAGAGCATGCTACTGTACAATGACTCTGAAGAATACATCCGACACAGCTACACATGAGTATGTTAAACAATGTCGTAGTAAAATTCAGCGCCTAAGAGCTCACATTCTTGATCAGAACATCTGTTACAAAATCGTGCATTGAGAAGATACTTGATCGATCATTGATCGGTCTGGTACTTGCTTAATAAGTGTTTGTGGATTGGTAAAGTTGCTGCCTGTAAGTTCAGCCCTGCAAGTGCAGAGTACTATCTTGTGCAAAGCAAGCCACTTGATCTTCATTTCTGTTGTACTAAAGCTGCAGCATAGACGATCCCATATCGCTCTGAATGGGGTAAGCATCATAGACAACCCACAAGGATTGCAGTGCTCAGTGGGTGATTAACAGAATAGCAAGAGGAAGAAGCAGAGGAGATCGGTATGTTTCTTCTCAAAGAAAACAGAGGAGGTCCCAGTACGTCAGGTAGGCACAGCCCACCGGCCATTCTCTTCTGCATTCCTCGTATGTTTTCCCCCCACGACGAATTGATGCACTGATCTGCGCGCGACTTAAATTATGCACGCAAGACAGGGGTAGGCTTGTTAACTTTGGTGCTGCATGCAGTGTTAACTGCCCTGTCCTGAAAAGGAACAGGTCCCGACTGCTCGATACAGGGAGGAGGACCAGACTGGGTGGGCAGCATCAGCAAGAGGAGAGCAATGGGCGGTGCAGGGACGGACGGGTGCTCGATGGCAACGACGACGGCTGGTCAGCAAATTTTTACACTGCAGTTTCGTCAGTGAAACTTTGAATGCAGTATACGCTGGAGCAGAGCACCCATGGCCTAGTTGTTCAAGAGCGCTCTCCAAAACAAGGCGAGCCTCGGCTCACAACGTACGGAATCCTGCTAATTGAAAGATCATTCAGGAAGCTTAACCAGAAGACGAAGAGCATCACTGTATCAGATTCAGACGCGCGTTGCTGTGGGCTTCCCTGGTTTCATCTGGCAAACGACGTCTCTCTTCGTCTTGCTCATCACATGGTCGGCTTGTTGTCCCCGACGACGCCGAGCGCGACGGCCGGGTGCACCATCTCGCTCGCCGTCGCCGTCGCCTGCTGGTGATGCTGCCTGCCATGGCGCGCCGCCGCGACCACCACGGCCGAAACGACGACGTGGTGGACATGCATGCGCGCGGCTGGGCGTGAATAGGGAGGCGCGTTTGTGCGGAGGTGTCGTGTGCACGGAGGTACGGCGCGTCCATGCGAAGGTTCAGCGAGGTGCGAGACATTGCGAAGGTGCACTATGCGAAGGTCCACATTGTGAAGGTGCAAAACAAAGGTGCACCATGCGAAGGTCCACAATTCGAAGGCGCAGCCCAGTGGAGAAAGGCAAACGTGTCCACAGCGAGACCTTCGTGCGAGACATTACATCATCAAGATATGCGCCAAAGTGTTCGACGAAATGACAAAATGAGATGCACGCATTGTTTTCGGCTGTTTATTATTATACTGGGTAACCCTCGATCGTTGACTGGTCAATGGTCAAGTATGGCTTACTGGCGTGCATACAGTACAATCGAGCCATACATATACTGGTGCGTCCTGCGACGAGTACGTCGATCGGTGGTGCGTGCACCTCTTGCCTTGTCTGCCCGCAACGCATGCATGACACTTGCCCAGGCCATGGCTCAGAAAGTGTTTTCAGAACGAGTCGCCGTCGGGCTCGCCGCCAGGGTCGTCGTCGACATCCACCACGCCACACGCTCTGCTCTGCTCCCGGCCTCCGCGCATGCAGCTGCCCCCGGTCTGTTGGCGATGACCAACGACCGGTCAACGCAACCGATCTGTGCTGCACGGTGCCGATCGGACGGCTTTTGGGTACCCAAGGCTGAAGGCCCTGCCTGGTTCTCCCAAGGACGCCGGCGCAGCTGCAGGCCATGCATGCGAGAGGCAACGCCGCGGGCGCTCTGCTGCAAATGTTCCGGTGCGGCCGGGGACATGGCACCATGCATGCTCGCGGCCTCGCGGGCGCGGCGTTGGCAGGCTGCTGAATTCATGCCGTGAAC
This sequence comes from Eragrostis tef, assembly GCA_000970635.1. Lineage (NCBI taxonomy): Eukaryota > Viridiplantae > Streptophyta > Magnoliopsida > Poales > Poaceae > Eragrostis > Eragrostis tef. Next base: position 4,726 of record LAPY01005224.1, on the reverse strand, counting down.
AAGGCGTTGCATGTCTGTCCAATCTCTTTTTCAAGTTTGTTAAACATGTCAAAGTTCAGTAATCACAATTGATTGATTCGGTCAAACAGTGCCACAGACTCTGTTTGTCCAAATTCTGTCAGATATGTCAAACTTCAGTATTATTTGGAACATGTGCAAAATTTTAGCCAAGAAATTAGGGTCATACATGCAATTTATTTGGAACAAGTGCACAATTTGATCATGCATATTTTAGTCAAGAGTTTCAGCCTGTCCCTGGCGGCTCGGACCTAACAAGCAGCGTTTGGAGTGAGATGGCGGCTACTATACTGTGTGCTGGATGTCAGTTTCATGAGTAACACACGGTGGTTCCTCCCTCCCATCACCGTGTCCCTGTAGCGATATCGACCTATTGGCAGCTTCGCACACGTTTGAAGCTTGTGATGTTTTTGTTGGGAATCCTGTTCCTGCTGAATACCAGTCTCTCCAAACTCCCTGCTCCCGATTCAAATGCACATGCCATGATGTCTGGATTATATCAGAAACATCTCTGTATGCCATGATCTTTATGATCGAACAGTTACGTTCGATAGAAATTCTGAGCAAGATATATGTGACAGTAAGTAACGTCAGAGGTCAACGATCTCAGAATAGAGTAGTGAGCTGACACGTTGCGACAACTTAATCGTGGCACATGTCCCTATTAATAAAACACATCTCTATCTGCTTCGACGTGCCATGATAGGCTCTCAGTTTGGGTTGAATGGGCAGCATCAGCAAAGCAACGCGTGGTACAGGGAAGGGTGCTTAATGGCAACGACCAACGACTGCTGGTCACCAGATTTTTACACTGTAGTTTCAGCACTGAAACTTTGAATACGCAGGAGCAGAGCACGCATGCTGAACCGAGGCTACTCCTACAATGTAATGTAAACAAGCCTTCTTACTGAAAGTGGAGTAAATTAAGAAAGATTCTTATCGTGAATAAGAGTAGTACTAGTATCAGAAATGTGCAAGGCTTCCCTGATTTGAGTTGGCAAACAAAATGCAAGGCTTAAGTGTTAGAGATAAGACTTCGGGTTGTTGTAATCTAGATAGTTTCTAGATAGAATCTAGTTGTAGCGTGACTTGTACTCCAAGGATTTGATCCTTCTGTTGTAATCTTAACCAACGATGTATATGCCACGGCGAGGGCTCTTCTCGCCTATATAAACATGCAGGGCGGGTACGGCCAAGGTACCTCGCTTTCACCAATTCTCACATGGTAACAGAGCCTCTCCTCGATCACATCTAGGTTTTTTTTTTTCGCTGCCATCTTCCATGGCGTCCGGCTCATCTGCTCCGGCCTCCATCTCCCTGATCCCGGTGACGGAGAAGCTCACCCGCCAACTACTCCGTCTGGAAGGCGCAGGTCCTCGCCGCTCTGCGCGGCGCGCAGTTGGCGGCGTTCCTCGACAAGAAGACGCTCGCGCCGCCGGCCACCATCCCCGGCAAGAACGCCGACGGCAAGGATGCCGAGGTGGACAACCCGATCCATGCTGCCTAGTGCGCGCAGGAGGCGCAGGTTCTCAGCTACCTGCTCTCCTCCGTGTCAAAGGAAATCCTCGTGCAGGTCTCTGATCTGCCCTCCGCCGCGGCTGTGTGGCAGCACGTCGACACGCAGTTCGCGTCGCAGTCGCGCGCGCGGGTCATCAATACCCGCATGGCTCTCGCCACGACCCAGAAGGGTTCCCTGCCTGTGGCGGAGTATATCAGCAGGATGAAGTCTCTTGCTGATGAGATGGCCACGGTCGGCAAGAAGCTGGATGATGAGGAACTCTGTTCCAACATCCTTGTCGGCCTGGACTCAGACTACAACTCGCTGGTCTCGGCAGTCGCGGCAAGGGTGGAACCTATCACCCTCAGCGAGCTCTTCACGCAACTGACCGCCTACGAGATCCGCATCGACCTGCAGAACAGCAACGCGTCCCAGTCCTCGGCGAACGCCGCGGCGCGCGTTGGGTGCGTCGTGCCGCGTGGGCGTGGTCGCGGTCAGCCAAGCAGTGCTGATCGCGGCAATGGTGGTCCAGCTGCTGGCGACCACAACTTCTACTCCAACAACAGGAACCGCTCCGGGGGCAACGACAGGAACACGGGCAAGCCCAAGTGCCAGCTGTGTGGCCGCCTTGGTCACATGGTCATCAAGTGCTACAAGCGCTTTGATGCCTCCTTCATCGGCGAAGAGAAAAGCGCCGGGTCAGCTACCACCTCCTATGGCGTCGACCCACTTTGGTCTGCTGATTCCGGCGCCACTGATCACATCATGGGGGAGCTTGAGAAGCTCACCGTGAGGGACAAGTACCATGGCGGCGACCAAGTCCACACCGCCAATGGGTCAGGTATGGTTATTAAGCATATTGGTCGTTCCATTGTTCGTTCCCCGCATCGTAATCTCAATCTTAATCATATCTTACATGTGCCTAGTGCTAGTAAAAGCCTTGTTTCCGTACATCGCCTTGCTACCGATAATCATGCTTTCTTTGAATTTCATCATACTTTTTTTTGTATCAAGGATTTGGACACGAGGAGGGTGCTGCTGCGCGGCAAGGCTAGGGGCGGCCTCTATCCCCTCCCATCCATCTTCATCAATTGTTAGATTTGTGCTTAGCAAAAACAATCTCCCATGTTCTAGTGAGTCGTGTGCTGAGTCAGTGTGTGATGCTTGTCAACAAGCTAAGAGTCATCAATTTCCCTATCCCAAGTCATCTAGCGTCTCTAAGTTTCCTCTTGAACTTGTATTCTCTGATGTTTGGGGTCCTGCTTGTGAGTCTATTGGGAGAAATCAATAATATGTTTCCTTTATTGATGATTATAGCAAATTTACATGGATATATCTACTTAAGCACAAATCTGAGGTCTTTAAAAAATTTCATGAATTTCAAAGCCTCGTTGAGCGTATGTTTGGGCGCAAGATCATCGCTATGCAAACTGATTGGGGGGGGGGGGGGGGGGGAAAAAAAAACCACTTTTTTTT
>LAPY01005220.1:0-11885 GCA_000970635.1 Eragrostis tef | reverse complement strand
TCGGCAGCCTCCGCGGGCGCCGCTTGCTGCTGGCCACGCGCCGGTGATTTGCAGGAGCGGCGCGCGGTAACATCAAGTGGTGCTGCGACGACGGCGCGGGCGGTGGTGGCGATGGAGCAGAGGCCGTGAAGTCGTGGAGGAGTTGATGGTGGTCGGCGAAGGCGGGGAGCCATGGTGGCGGCAGCGAGGCGGCGGCGGAGGAGGAGTCCATCATGTGCGTGGCGGCCATGAGCATCCTTGCTGTTTTCTTCTTGTTTAGTAGAGAAGATGGAAGAGCAGGAGACGGGTGCAGAGGCGGAAGGGGGCGTGGTCATTTATGGAGCTCAAGGCAACGGAGCACGCTGAGCTGATGATGATCGATCAGCACCCCCGCGCTGACAGACAGACAGTGACACGAAGCTTGTGCTTCATCTTGCATCTTGATTGTGGCCAGCACCGGCCACAGCCCCTGAGTTGATCGAGTACTGTACTTGTAGCCGACCGCTCAACAGTCCGTCGCATCGTATTAGTGACTGCTTGCCTTTTGTAGCAATACACATTTATTCGACACACACAATCTACGTACATGACCATTTCGGTCAACGGTCTTGCTGCTGCACCATGCATGTCCTTTACAACCTGTGGGCGTAGAACTGACCGATCGATCAAGTATGAATACATACAGACGTAGGGTACGTTCAAGTTCAACAATGAAAACGCATGATCCAAATTGCACGATTAGCTGGCGTCAATATATTATACTATTGCTAATTAGATTTCGGTCTAATGTGATTTGAAACCACTTTCTGCCAGTCTCATGACTTCTCGTCGCGCCTACAGACATTAGGTACTATTACGTGCAAACCAACGTATTCCATCCCACCAGTTGCCAAAATGAACAATTTTTAATACTACATACAGTGCTCTTCTGGAATCTATATATACGCCTTTGACGGGAATTATATATATAGCATTCAACGAGAACAAATCTCACTGATTAATTAGTATAGCACAAATAGGGATTGCGTTGCGTGCCAAGTTCATTCAAAGTGTAAGTGAACAAGAGAATGAGAGAACGCGCGCACTGCAGTGTTCCATTCATGAGTGCTGCAGTGTTCCATTCATGAGTGCCTATAAGCAGGTTGTACAAGAGTTACATGAGTGTTACGATCCACAGATTGCAGATGCACCATGCGCCACAACGAGTCATGGCTGACTAGGAATAGGTCAGTGATTGTTTCCTAACAGCCCCCCTCAGCCTGGACATGGGTTAATGTTTAGGCTGCTTCTGAAATCTCTGAACAATCTTGTTGGTAGACCTTTTGTGAAAATGTCAAGCAAATTGAGATGACGATGGTACATGGAGTACTTTAATCTAGCCAAGAGATACCTTTTCTCGAACAAAGTGGAGATCAATTTCTATGTGTTTGGTTCTCTGATGTTGGACAGGATTACTTGATAGATACATGGTGCTGACATTATCACAGAAGACGATGGTTGATCTCTGTGGCACTTGATGGAGTTCATTCAGTAACTGTCGCAACCAGTAGGTTTCTGCAACTGCATTTGCCACTCCACGATACTCTGCTTCGGCACTTGATCTGGAGACAGTGACCTGACGCTTTGATGACCAAGATACAAGATTATCACCATAGTACACACAGTAACCAGAGGTCGATCGCCGGGTGTCAGGGCACCCAGCCCAATCTGCGTCTGAATACGCAATGAGGTCTCTGTTCTTTGATCTTGTAATATGCGGTCCAAAAGACAATGTCCCACGAATGTATCTCAGGATGCGCTTCAGCAAATTGAAATGACTGTCACGAGGCTCATGTATGAAAAGACATACTTGTTGAACTGCATAGCTGATATCTGGTCGAGTTAAGGTAAGCTACTGTAATGCATCGACTAGACTCCTATATTCAGTGGGATTGTCAATGAGTTTTCCATCAGTGGCAGATACTTTTGAGTGGGTGTCAATTGGTGTGGAACAAGGATTGCAATTGCTCATCTTAGCACGCTCTAGGAGATCAATGGCATACTGTTCTTGGGACAGATAAAGACCATGATCATGCTGTGTGACAGAGATGCCAAGAAAGTGTTGAAGTGGGCCAAGATCAGACATTGCAAATTCAGTCTGCAATTTATTGATGATGTGGCAGAGCAAAGTGTGGGAGCTAGCAGTGAGTATGATATCATCTACGTAAAGTAGTATATATACAGTGCAATTGCCACGGTGAAGGATGAACAAGGATGAATCAGATTTTGATGCACAGAAGCCAACTGTTGTAAGAAAGGTGGTGAAGCGCAAAAACCAGGTTCGTGGTGCTTGTTTAAGCCCATATAAAGACTTGTTCAATTTGCAAACATGAGTGGGACTAGTAGCATCAATAAAACCAGATGGTTGCTGAGAAAATACCGTTTCGGTGAGGTGCCCATGCAAGAACGCATTTTTTGACGTCCAATTGGTGAATTGGCCAATTTGCAGAAGATGCAATGCTCAACACAAGCCGAATGGTTGCCGGTTTAATCACTGGACTGAATGTCTCTTGGTAGTCAACACCTTGTTGTTGAGTGAATCCCCTGACCACCCATCTAGCTTTGTACCTTGCCAAGCTTCCATCTGAATTATGCTTATGGCGAAAAATCCACTTTCCTGATACAACATTGACACCTACAGGTTTGGCAACAAGACTCCAAGTATTGTTCTTAATTAAAGCGTTAAATTCCTCTAACATGGCGTTGTACCAGTTCGGATCTTTGAGGGCTTGGCGATAGGAAGTGGGAATAGGTGAGATGGTGGTGGCAGAGTAGTTGAAATGTTGCTTCTTCAAGAAAATGCCGCTTTTAGAACGTGTATGCATGTAGTCTTGGGGTGCTTGGATTGGGTGTTTGTAGTGCTTTTGTTCTGGCTGTGGAGATGGTTGTGGGGTACTTTGTGGTGTGCGTGTAGCGGAGCGTGGCGCGGGATTTGGTTGCCCCCCTGTGGACCGGCCAGGTGTGCTACGTGGCGTCAGCGTAGCGGAGGGTGCGATGCGCGAGTTTGATGCGGGAGAGAGCTGGACAGGTGGCGGTTGCACGCTGGGTGGAGGCGTGTGGTCATGCGGCGTGGGCAGAGTGCGAGGCGGATCCGGCTGACGCTGATGCGCGTGACAGTCCAAGGTTGTCGGAGCAGATCGGATGGGCACGAGATCCAGGGCGGATACAGCGGGATCCGGTGCGGATTGTGTGGCTGTGGCAGGCTGTGCTTGAGTTTCGGCTAGGGGAAAAATGTTCTCCACAAAAACAACGTGCCTGGATGTGATGTCTTTTCTTGTGGAAAGGTTGTAGCACCGATACCCTTTATGCTCCTTTGGATAGCCAATAAAGATGTAGGGAGTGGACCTCGGTGCAAGTTTGTGAGGGGCCGTTGATGAGAGATTAGGAAAGCACAAGCATCCAAAAGTGCGTAAGTGGGAATAATCTGGTTCCTGAAGGAACAGGGCGTGGTATGGCGTCTCGAGGTGGAGTGGTTTGCTGGGTCGTCGGTTGAAAAGATAGGTTGCAGTGTGGTGCGCCTCTACCCAATATTCAGGACTCATATGCTCTTGGATCAGAAGGGTGCGTGTGATGTCGTTAAGAGAGCGGATACAACGTTCTGCTTTCCCGTTTTGTGGTGAAGTGTAGGGACAAGAGAAGCGAAAAACAATTCCACGGGAGGCAAGAAAATCACGAAGCATATGATTGTCAAATTCCTTTCCATTATCACATTGGATGCGTTGAATTGAAAAATGAAACTGATTTAGGATAAGGAAGTAAAAATCACGCAAGACATCACAAACTTCAGACTTGTTGCGCAAAGGAAAGGTCCAAACATAGCGAGTATAATCGTCAAGCAGCACAATGTAATATTTATATCCAGAAAAATTTTCAACCGGAGAGGTCCACAAATCACAATGTATTATTTGAAAGGAAAAATATGTAAAGGAATTGGAATTGGAGAAAGGGAGCCGCATATGCTTCCCTTTCTGACATGCCTCACAAAAGGAATTGGCATTGTCTTTATTCGTACAAGGCACAGCAAATGTGGAAATTAAATGTGACAGGGACAAATGACTAGGGTGTCCAAGTCGTCGGTGCCACAAGTTAGGAGATGTGGTGGTCACCGAAAAAGCTGCTCTGGAGTTGAACTGGTTGAAGCCGGCAAAAGGATATAGCTCGCCATAGCTATTGGATCTCAGAAGCTCTCTCTTGCTGAGAAGGTCCTTCACAGAGAAGCCAAATGGATCAAATTCGACTGAACATGCATTATCTCTAGTGAACTTGCACACAGAAATGAGATTGGTGACTAGGTTAGGTGTGTGCAGGACACAAAAATGAGAGAGGGCTGAAGAGAGGAGGCCTGCAGCGCCTGGATGAGACTGCTGGTGTCGAACGAAGATCCTTGCAGAGGCGCCTTCGTGGTGTTTGGCTGATGGTAAGCCGTGTAGGCCTGAGGAGCATGGGGTCGAGCACCAAGGACGCCGGGTCCCGTGGCGCCATTCCATGAGGTGCGCCAGGCGCCCGGCCACTGCGCGAACCACGGCGGAAGGGAGGACCACTGCCCCTGGTGATGCCCCGCCACGGCGCCCGCGGCCGCCATCACGGCCACCACGTTCAGGAGTGGTGGTGTTGGATGCAGATCCGCCATGTTCAGGTGGTTCTTGGCACGGCGCCGCATTGTCGGTGGCGGGCGGCGACGCGCCGGTGGCGACGAGCGCAGAGTTGGTCGCCTGCTTGACCTCATCCGCGCGTGCGTTTTCTTCCCGGATGAGGAAGTCACGGGCTTCAATGAAGGTGGGAAACTTGGGGAGGATGGGCAGCAGGCTCTTCAGAACGCCATATTTTGGGTTGATGCCGCGGATCAGCTGGTGCACAAGATTGCGCTCGCGGACGGGTTGATCGCAATCTGCTAGAGCATTGGCAAGTTGCTGTAAGCGATGGCAGTAGGCATGAGCAGACATGTCACCTTGGGTGAGGGCATGGAATTGGGCCTCCAGCTTGACGGCGCGACTGGGTTTGTTGCCAGAGAAGAGGTTGTCGAGGTAGCTCCAGATGTCGTGTGCAGTTGGCTCCTCCAACTTCATGCACATGTCGATTAGATCATCAGTTATCGTGTTGTAGATCCAGGTCGAGACGGTCAGATTCTCCTTGACCCATTCCGGATCTTGGAGGTCGTCGTTGGTGGCGGCGGTGTCGACGTGCCCAAGCAGATTGAATCTGCCGAGGACGACGCGGAAGAGACGGCGCCACTTGGTGAAGTTGTGCACCTGAAGATCGAGGTTGAAGGCGAGGACGCTCTTGATGTTGACCGCCTGGATCGCTTAAGAGATGGGGATGTCGGCTGGTGCGCTCGCCGGAGAAGTAGTTGAGGCCGAGAACTGCGAGGTGCCGATCGCCGGGGAGGAGGGCGTGCCGAGTAGATGAGATGTGGACGAGCCGAGGGCAGGCATTGTGGGCATGCCCAGCGCGGGAGAGGACGACGAGGACATGGCCGCCGCAGTGGAGTCATCGACGGTGGAGGTGGTGTCGCTCATGGTGGGAGGGGTGGGTAGGTCTCAGGATGAATAACCGTCTGATACCATGTAAGTGAACAAGAGAATGAGAGAACGCGCACTACAGTGTTCCATTCATGAGTGCCTATAAGTAGGCTGTACAAGAGTTACATGAGCGGTGGAGAATCCTCCCGCTAGATTACAGAGGTAGTTACGATCCACAGATTGCGGATGCACCATGCGCCGCAACGAGTCATGGCTGACTAGGATTACACACAAGAATAGGTCAGTGACCGTTTCCTAACACAAAGACCGTGCACGGATTCCGCAATCTAAGATTCCTTCACCATACTCCATTCAACAGCCACAGAGAAGAGAGCCAATCATATTCAGAGCTTGTTCGTGTATTATTTGGCGTGCAAGCTTGATCATGGATTTTGAAGGATAACCATTGACCGATAGTCAAATGTCAATGCGAAATCCGCTTTGAACGTAGTACTACCAATGAACGTAGCTAGAAAAATCAAACAATTCCACCACCAAGGTTATCAACTTATCACAGATTTCCCAGGGGAAAAAAAAGAAGAAAAAACAACTTCCCACTTAAGTCTATTTTAGGTGAACTGACCAATTTCATATGACAAACTACATTAGCCCGCATACGATCCCTCTGTTGTGGTGTGTGAAAAGGGTCTGGTACAAATGGATAGTTTTGGGTAGCGTCAATGTCAGGTCCTTGGTTTTTGCGGCTGGCTTGACTGGAATCGGAGTATGGGGGCTGACTGTTCCTTTGACTGACGACTTGTGCCATCTTTTTCATTCTTCAGGGCAAGGATTCCTACTATTTCCTTTGCTTCAGCTCACGGTCGACTTCGTGTTATGCACGCCCTTCTTTTCCCCTCCCTCCTTTGATCGGTTTTCTGCTATCTCCTTTTCTGAACATTATCTAAAAAAAAATCTTCTTTTCTGAAAATGGCACCTATTAGTCAGTGCGCAATGAGCAAAAACACTTGTATACAGAGATAGTGTCGAGAAAAGGCTGCTTGAATGGACGCTGCTTGAATGGACCTACTCCGGCTGAATAATGCCCATAGCATCAGGAAGTCGTCAAGTGTAGTATACGCGCAGAGAAACGGAGAGGACTCAGTACCACATAGAGCATAAGTAATGTCAACACAAGATTTTATTGTCAACTGTAGTATGCTAATCCGGCATTGTTCAAGCCTTCAAGGTCATCTATTTTGCTTTTTCTCATACTGCTATAAAATCAAGGTGACGATTTTTTAGAAAAGGGAATATTATTCCAGCCTCTGCATCGAATAATGCATGTAACTATTTCTTATTACAACCATTAAAGAAAAAACATTTCTACTCCTAACTTCCAATCCCTAAACACATGTAACACTGAATGCTTAAAGTTGTTCTAGCCTCCGAAGTCATCAAAAACAAACTTAAAGGATCTTAAACTCAAAGTCTTTCCACCCGAATCTCCGAAATGACGTGAAAAACATGAGTGCCAAAACCATCCTCAAAACAGACCAAAACTAAATGGATATTAAAGAGGCTGATATTTGTGAATCCGCAACAAAGCCTCAAAGGCCATCGCTTGAGTTCACTAGTCCTCCATTGCATGTAATAAGTTGTTGAATCAAGGCGACGATGCTGTCTGAGGAATCAAGGCGACGATGCAGGCAGCAGCTGTCTGAGGAAAAGAGCCATGTGTCAGGAAAAAGTTCACTTAGGTGAGCAATACACCAACCACACAAGTGTTGCATGGAAGCTGAGGTCAAATGGACGGTTCCTGACTGCCACGGGATCCTAGCTCATCTTCCACGTGTAGTGAAATATTGATTCCCTCTGTTCTTCGAGAAGCCCAGATGGCAAATGTTCGCGGAAGCAATAGGAGCACAAATGCCACGCTTCTTCTTCGTCAACGAGATTGATCAGCATAAGAACTCTGCCAGTGTGACAAATTGCTACGTGGAAGGTCAGATTACGAAGCGAGTCGGGGTGGCAAGAACTCAGCCACAAATCACAAGAACTCAACTCGGCCGTCAGCGACGCATAATAACTGCCAAAGAAATAATTCGGCCCAGCCACGTTATGGACCAAATCCGACCCAGCCAAAAGTTTAATAAATGGGCCGTTAGCCTGCTTCATATGAGATGGACCCGCACACGTCACTCTCCGTCACCAACGACGATCCCCCAAAGCCGAAAGCAGCGCACCGTCGCCGTCGCCGGAGAAGAAGCATCTCCTGCTCCCTCGAGTCCTCCGAACCCTACAAGGCCCAGAACTCACGCTGCCCACCCATGACATAACCGCTTCTCCGCATCCCCTGCTCGTGGACATGATCCCTGGCGATGGAGGATCCGGGCCCGTCGTCCGCCGCCACTGATCCCTCTCCAGCAGACGAGGAGGGGGACAGGTGGGTGCTTTTGCCGGCCAGCGAGGTCGAGGGCGCCGACGCGCCCGGCAGGAGCTCGCGCGCCTCTGGAGCCTCTCCGCCGCGCTCCAAGCCGCAAGGGACCGAAAGGCCAATCTCTCCGCGCGCCTTGAGTCCGCGCTTGAGGTAATTACGTTTGGGGGTTGATCCTGGAGGTTCTCCTTGCTTGGTGCGCGCTGCCTAGTCTGATGGTCGGATTCGGATCATGCGTACTTTGGTTCTGGAATTAGGAGTTAGGAATTAGGATTTTTTTTTTCATTCGTTTCCCTACCTTTAGTACTTCTTGAAATTGAATGTGATTAAAAGGAAACCCATTCCCAATTCATCAGCATGCCCTGCCACCAACTGAATTGTATCTAGGAAGTCATTCTGGATGTCTGATTTGTGGTGTTAATATGTTTCTGGACAGGCAAGAAGAGCATTTCTTCAGCAGGACAACGAGTTGGCTGAAATGAGGCAGAAACTGCAAGAGCATTCTGACCACATGGGGGATTTGAAGATGCGCACCAAGAAAATGTCCGAGGATGTTGAGAATCAAAGGGAACAGCTTTGTGTCAAGATCAGAACGTTGTCAGTGGCGAGCAAAACTTCTTGTGCAGCAAGCAGTAAACTCGAGGTAATTTGATACCTGCACACTACATGACTAAACGGTTGCACATCTCCCCCTCGTTGTGAGTACTACATTATTGCCTCGATATTGACACGATAAAGCCACAGTTTACTTATTGCTGCCCTTTTAGCCTCCATTAAAACCATAAATGTCTTGTCAAAATTCGGACTGTGGCTCAATATAGTATTATGAAGGGTCAAGTTGCAATACCTCTATCCGTAAGATTATTGAAACTGGTTAATATATAGGAGTATTTCATTCCCTTTCAAGCTCTAACAATCATGCCAAGCTCTAACTGGTTAAGATATGGGAGTATTTTGATGACAAACTTTTGATTACAAACAAAATACAGCTATCTAGTTCACGTTGTGTTGTTACTGTTGTATTGGTCTACGCATGTGTAATGTATACTCTTCTCTGAAATGTCTTGGTTAGTGCGTATTCCTTTAAAAGGAGGATTTTTCCTATTCATTCATACTGGATATTACACGTGTTCTCCACTAATCTCCGTAGAACATTTATTCTGTGGCTATAGGAGGCTAATAAGTTGCTGTCAGGGGAAAACGGTCATGGGCGCCTTAAAAATCTTGAACAGAAGTTGCGGATGAGACAACAACATATGATAATGCAAGTTGCTCACATATATCCTGTGAGGCCTTTGGATGAACAATCTTCAGTTGTCAAGCGGGGTTTAATCTCCAACATCGTCAAAACAAGTATATCATTTTCCTTGTCACAACTCTAGAATTTGTTTCCATAACCATGCTCGCCATAAAATGATGTGGTTATGTTTTAACTAATCAACATATTGTGTAACTGGTGTAGAGTAGTGGCAGACTTAACTGAAAACAAAAGAAGGCCAGCTGATGTCTGAATAACAATTATGACTACAGGCATAGACATATAGACTAAAGGCAAAATAGGAAGACTTTGTTCTTATAAGACTTAATGATGTCTATCACCATTGCCACTAGGTCATTCGTCTTATGGTTCTTTATTCTGAGATAGTATTTTAGTCCAAACTTAAATGCTATTTTTTTCAGGCGGTGCTGAATCAGTTCTGCCAAATGATTCCCAAAACAGACCGTTGGCCATCTTTGGTTTACAACTATCAAAGCCTGTGAAAAAGACTGGTTACTTCAGTGACAAGACAGAGTTTCAGAAATCTTCTACTGTTCTGGGATATGCCGCACATGTATGTATAATCTAACTTTATTAATTGTTACTTATTGTTAAATGAAAATTTAGTTCACCATTTGTGTTTCTGCTTCTGTTTATATGAATTTTTTATGTTATTTTTATTTTATTCAGTTCTCAAACAAAGAGATGTTCAATTAAGTGGGCATGTAACTAAACATTGATCTTCAGTTTGTACTATATTACAATAATGTACTTAACTGTTCATTTGTTTTGAATCATAGGCAGTCTTCCCGTGTTCTCCACTAATCTCCGTAGAACATTTATTCTGTGGCTATAGGAGGCTAATAAGTTGCTGTCAGGGGAAAACGGTCATGGGCGCCTTAAAAATCTTGAACAGAAGTTGCGGATGAGACAACAACATATGATAATGCAAGTTGCTCACATATATCCTGTGAGGCCTTTGGATGAACAATCTCCAGTTGTCAAGCGGGGTTTAACCTCCAACATCGTCAAAACAAGTATGTCATTTTCCTTGTCACAACTCTAGAATTTGTTTCCATAACCATGCTCGCCATAAAATGCTGTGGTTATGTTTTAACTAATCAAAATATTGTGTAACTGGTGTAGTAGTGGCAGACTTAACTGAAAACAAAAGAAGGCCAGCTGATGTCTGAATAACAATTATGACTACAGGCATAGACAAATAGACTAAAGGCAAAATATGAAGACTTGTTCTTATAAGACTTAATGATCTCTATCACCATTGCCACTAGGTCATTCGTCTTATGGTTCTTTATTCTGAGATAGTATTTTAGTCCAAACTTAAATGCTATTTTTTTCAGGCGGTGCTGAATCAGTTCTGCCAAATGATTCCCAAAACAGACCGTTGGCCATCTTTGGTTTACAACTATCAAAGCCTGTGAAAAAGACTGGTTACTTCAGTGACAAGACAGAGTTTCAGAAATCTTCTACTGTTCTGGGATATGCCGCACATGTATGTATAATCTAACTTTATTAATTGTTACTTATTGTTAAATGAAAATTTAGTTCACCATTTGTGTTTCTGCTTCTGTTTATATGAATTTTTTATGTTATTTTTATTTTATTCAGTTCTCAAACAAAGAGATGTTCAATTAAGTGGGCATGTAACTAAACATTGATCTTCAGTTTGTACTATATTACAATAATGTACTTAACTGTTCATTTGTTTTGAATCATAGGCAGTCTTCCTCATTGCTTCATATCTCAATGTTCCTCTTCGATATCCTTTGCGCTTTGGAGGTTCACGGTCATATGTTCTTGATCATGCGCCCTCAGTTGAGCTTTCATCTATAACCGCGGCAGCAAGTTCTGTACCTCCAAGTACAGGCTTGAGAACAATGGAATTCCCTCTGTTTTTTGATGGTCCAGAGACAACAAGATCAGCATATGCTATATTCTTGTTGAATAAGGTTAGTCTCCTTGCTATTTCGTATTTATTTAATGTAAATTGCAAAGTGAGAACTTCCTTGCATTTTGCACTGTTGATTATGTAAAATGAACTAGATAAGAGTAGACATTTCTTTTTCTCTTCCTTGTCACCCTGTTCGCCAATCTAGAAATGATCATCAAGTCGTTAGAAGGTAGAAACTTTTTTCAGTGCAGTCAAAGATGGATTCAATTTCTGGCTACGTCTATTTGCCTCTCCTAGAATCTTGGTTCAGCTTCAACTAGACAAATGAGCAGCTAATCCGAGCAGAATATATTGTGTTTAGGTACTTCAATGGGAGAATGAATTGAAATAGCTCAGTTTAGGATAAAAGTAACAATCTTTAGCGAATTTGACAGCATGTTGTAGTTGTAATTATTCCCCTAGAAAAATGAAGTACCAAAAGTGTGTCTGCTTGTGAAGATGTTCTCATGTTTCTGGACAGCATACGAAGCTTTTATATTTTAATACAATGAAGAATTTAGTGATGCCTGGAACCTGAAATTGTGAGTAATAACTGGGGGTTCTTTCTATAATAACCCGAACCTGAAAACTGATACATGTACAATCGCTGCACCTTTTGAACGAAAAAAATTACATTTGATTCCATCTTTTGTTTGTTTCTTGATAATAACTTGTCTCTGGTGGTTCCTGGTAGGACATCGAACAACTTCTGAATTACATTGGCGCTGAAAGTCTTGGGCCGAGACATGTACTAGCTAACCTGAA
>LAPY01005219.1:5123-20647 GCA_000970635.1 Eragrostis tef | reverse complement strand
ACGAACGGGGGAAGTAGCGGGGCCCGGGCAACGTGGGTCAGCGCCTCCTGGCCGTCCGGTTGGCCACAATCGCAGTGTTTATCGCGCCTATTATACTTCACTGTGATCGATGAGAGCAAAGTGATAAATCCATGTGAATTCCACTCTAGAATTATCCCTCAGCATACTACAAGGTGTCTGTGTGGTCCATCAATTCATTCCTCGAGTCGACACGAACGAAGCTGCGCCCGCGAAATCATCGGTACCAGCCGCCAGCGGGAGGATAAAATGGACAAACCAGTGTAAACCGAGACCACGTGCATCTGAATTCTGAAAACCGTCACCGTACGCGACTTGGTGGTCTCGACCTTGCCAACTCTGCATTATAGTACGAGATAAGTTTATTTAGCAAATCTGCAATCAGCCAATCAAATCAGTCGGGAAGAGATGGAGCTCCAGGACGTACAAGTACAGTTCCGATCTGTCGCGTGTGGTGTGGCGAGTGACGCCTGCAGCGCAGCGGTCGGTAGGGGTCACCGCTCATCAGTCATCACAGCTCTCAGCCGATCACGGAACGCTCGTTCTTGCACCGATTCCACTAACCCATCATTAGCTTTTTATCTGCCACTTGTTTAGCACCACTGTGCTCGCACAGTTTGGCCAGCGCAGCAGGCCAGTGGCACGATCAGTTTACAGGCGGCAGCACTTGCTGCCCCCGACCGCGCTCCTTGCCAAGTCAGAATGCCACAACGAGACCGGAGGAAGGAGGAAGGGGGAAGGAAAGAAGCCAGAAACAGCAGCGGAAGCCGTCACCCTCCTCGGCTCGGCTCCAAGGCCGTGCGAGGCGTGGCGAGCTGCGAAGCGAAGCCGGAGAAAACAAAAAGGAGAATAATAGAAAGGCATGGACCCTGTCCGGTTGCCGGCGCCCGGGCCCGGCGCTCCCGCGCGCCCCATTCGCTGCGTCCGGGGCGTCCACGCGTGGACGGCGACGGAGGAATGGCGTGCGCCATGGAGATGTTTACCCGGCCCGTCCAATGGCGTCGCGGCGCATTTCGCTAGCTCCGTGGTGCGATCGAGATGCTCATAGTATATTTTATTTTTGCCATTCTCAGTCGTCAGGGCTGGCGACGTGCCGTCTTGGACTCGAGAGATTGCGACGTGCGCTGATGAGAGACTTTGATCATGGCAAGAAATCAATTAGTAATAAACACGCAGTGTTTCACCGCGTACATCTACTTCAGGAAAGCAACCGTCCACTGTACATTACATATGCTAGTCCTAGTTTATGAGAAACCGATCGAACAACGTTCACAGCCTCCGAATATTATCATGTGCTCTTTCCTTTTATGCTTGATGAACCAAGAGTGATGAACTCAACAAAGCTACGAAAGATCGGCGGCAAATGAGCTGCATAATACACCCTTTCGTACAGTAAGATTCTTCAAATGGAGAAAACATGGCTCAAACTCCTACTATATATTTTCCTCCCAAAAAAAAAGTAGATCATACCAAAGAATCATTAATTTACGGGCAACCTGGCACTATAACCGGCGATTCTAAAATCAAGTTGCAAATGCAGCATCACCATCGGTGCAGGTAAAGTTGGCGGCGAGAATAATACAGCTCACAAATTATGCAGTTCGCGTGTTATGTAGCCTGCAGTACGGTTTTCTCACTTTTATAGGTGTACTTTAATAAAGCATCGATCCTTTTGGGTAACAATCAACCCAAATAATGAAAAATGACATAAGATTCTAGACATGGACAGAAAAAGATTGTTGGTACCGACTGGCAACACGACATCGTACGTACGTGCAGGGTTCAATAATCACAAGTGCTAACATGGCTATACTTGATTGGTGTTCACAATTAGGCAACAGCAACACAGGATCAAAGGATCTGATACAGGATAATGCTAGAGCTTACAAGGACCACACAACCATTGTCAACTACGAGCACTGCAGACACGAGGCTAAATCTTATGTTTTTAACAATTTGGCAGAGTAAATTACAATGAAAGAAGACATAAAGCGACTGCACAAAGTTGACAATAGGTTAACATTTTGACGATGGGGAAAACAGTGACCAAAACTGTATATTCAAAGACTCCACACATCAGATCCTAGGGGGCATCATCCTCCTGAACTAGGATCTCTTCCTCCGCTACTCCCCAACAGCAGATCGGGCGCTCTTGACTACAGGAGGATGGGGAGCAACTCTGCAATGAATTGTGAGTTGAGTAATAGTACCGAATGTAAACCTAGAAACAAAATAAGGTGGCAAAAAATGCCTAGTTTTTCTTCCTCAAATAGTCGGCAGCGGACAAATAAATATGTGCACAATGACAACTACACATATGTTATTTCCCCAGAGCCTTTCCACGAGACCGCGAGTTAATATGTTTTACTGATCATTACATGGCATTTGGAAATTCACCATATCATGGATACAAAAAGGTGTTTCCAAGAATTTGGAATGAATCATGGAAAAGTCATAAATCAAAGTTTTGTTTGTCTGAACAAACTCAACCATCTTATCTCTACGTTTTAGAACGAATCTGCTGTTGGCAATAATTTCCCAACATATGCATACCGTTACTCCCATATTCTAAAAGTACATAGAGGATATCAAGAATGATGTGGGAATCTCTTCACCACACAAATTGAAGTAGAATTACAACTTGAAAAATAATATTATGAGTTTATCAATTATTTCACGAAATGGAAAAGCAAGGTCATACCTTCGAGCAAGTGTATATGATAAGAGTCAGCCAAGTCCAGCTGTCAGGGGCATAGTTGGAGGAACCATTGCCAGCTTCATGGAGGAAATATGATAAAGGAGACATCAATTGCATTTCATATTGGCGTTGTGAACCACATAGCCCACAATTGCTGCCTTCTTGTAACTTGGTTGCAGGCGATAATGGCTCACCACCATAAGCATACCTAGAAACATTCAACACCAAAGTTGATTCACATGGTGCAAGTGAGAAAAACACTGTTACACACAGTCCTAGTAACATGATTTTAAAAGATGGATCAAAAGGACACTACGAATTTAAATACCTAAAACATTGCTGAGGATGTGCATCCAACCGTTTCTTGAATTTTAAGAAATTTCTGTCAGCGCCAATAGCTTTATCATATTCATACTTTTCGCCTTGCCATTTCTCTTCTTCGTCATTGGCTATATCCATGAGTTCTTTTGACAGAACCAACTCATTGCTACTTGAACCTACAGTGCCCTTGCCCCCATATCGCTCCTTATCATAATATATGTAAAAACAAGGAAGAACTGCAAAAAATAAATTGCATCAGAATATCAGATTAAACATTCATGGTAACTAGCTCTCAAGAAATTTTCCACACCTGGTGTGCTCAGATCACTTCCTTTGTCCTTTAGAACAGCACGTTTGATGGGGGTATTAGCACGCTTCGGTTTATTTTGCTTCTTTGAGTTAGATGCCAACGTTGCAGCTTGCTCAAGTGCTTCGGCTAAGGCATCCAGATCAAAATCATCATCACCGATCTCAGGACTCTTGGATTTTTCATCATTTTCTTCTTCTGGAAAACTTGTCGAAGAAGGTACATTTGATTGATCATTTTGCTTTTCTGAAGAATTTGTAGAGGAAACATTTGATTGACCTAAGTCATTGCCACTGACATGTACTTTCATACCACTATGGCACTTCTGAGCTCTTAGGACCTTCCAGCTATAAGAAGCAAAGTAACAGCAACAGAAAATATTGTAAAAGGTCTGAATAATTTGTAATCATGCTTGACCAACGTGGCACATACTTGCCTTTGAGGATTAGGTCCACACTTTGGTGTCGGGCAAACAAATACATAGATTGTCCTCTCCTCAATGTTTAACTTCTCTACAGGTGCATAAACCTGAGTTCAGGACCAATCAAATTAAAATTATAGTGAACCAAGAGTGCGAGTATTAAGATATAAGCGTTTATAAAACAATATGCCAGTGTATGAAAAGGTTTTACAACAATACGCCATAACATTGCAAGCTTGAAACATTACTGCAGGATATGCCCAACCATCAGATAAATCATTTTGCTAAATGGATAATACTCACCTGAGCAACAAGGCAAAGTTTGGTTCCACATAAGCTGCACTGGAGCAATTCAGGCTTAATTTCCATATCACCAGTTGGCCAATCCTGCGAAAGATTTGACAAGTGACTCAAAAAAGGATCTCTATAATGAACTATTGATTCCCTGTAGCTGATAACAAGCTTCGATTGGGAAGGATTCTTATCTGGACTTGATAATCATGGTGGGATAACAGAGGATGCACAGCTCGACCTCTAATTCCTAAGCCAACAGCAAGAAACAAGAACTTAAACACAAAAATGAATAATACATACAGGAAGTCCACCAATCTTAGTGGTGTAGTGGTCCGCCTTCTCCCGGTAATCCTCCGCCCAGGGACCTGGCAGACCTAGATGCACCTCCTCCGCCATCCCCGCTTCCCTGCTTCTCTACTCTTCGGATGCAGAGGAAAGCTTGTATAAGCTTTAGAGCTCAAGATACAGGATTCCGGGCCAAGGGTGGGGATACGCGCCACTCGCCGGTGACCGGCGGCGAGAAGTGTTGTCCGGCTGCGCCGTCGAGGGGAAGGTTTTAGGCGCCGGCGTGGGAGGAGCGTGAGTAGTTTCTTGAAGTCTAGTGGGCCGCCGATTGCTTAGTTAGAAACAAGTATGGGAGGCCCATAGAAAAAGCACCCGCGGGTGGAACTGGAACAGACTGGAATGGGTAATGGGCCGTGTTCATTATGTTGCAAATGTTCAGGGGAGACTGAAAAGAATTTGCAGATCTGAAGATGCCAAGAATGTCTCTTCCATTGGAACTTTTGAGCGTAGTCTTCCATTGGAACTGAACATTACATTCCCGTGATATGCAGAAGCACGTTCCAAAGATTCGATCAACTAGCACGACGTAACAACTGACAAAATGAACTGACACTGAATGATACAAACTGGGATTGTCTCGGAGCAACAGGATGGAGCCTATGGATGCCACGTACATTGTCCAGGAAACCTCAGCGCGTATGTTTATGCGTAGATGGTACCATCAGTGGCGCCTAACATATCAGAATATAAGTAACATGGATCGAAGGGCTAACATGCAGGGTATATACATCCACCACAGCCGGAGGCACAGGTCTTTGTCATCTTCCAGTCACTGTGATCGACTTGTGTTGCTTGGTTGCGCTGGATCACATCCAGCGCGTTGGAAGTCAGGTCCAGGATACTGCAGGCTGCCCTGCACTTTCTGCGTTTGTGCCTAACATTTGTCAGAGAAAATGTGCCCCCAAGTGATTTGAATACTGAACCAAATACCCTTTCTCTATCCTTAAAAAAAAAACTCTCTCTGGGTATAATAATCCAGAAGTAGATGCATTATGTTGTTTATACCTCTAGAGTCTAGACTAGAATCACTAGATATCCATTTCGATCATGCATGTAGTACGGCGATTAAGGGGGCTCAAATTAGTGATTTTTTTTCCAGACAGCTGTATACTGATGGATCATGGATGCATGTTCATGCCATGCTGCTCTGAAGTTTAGCAGATGGGACAGGCTCTGATAAAGTTGATGCGATATCGCTGTTCTTCTCTGCAACGGCATTTTGAGTGGATATCAGACTTGCATTGAGTTTATTCTAAGCAAGGGAGACCCACCAGGCACTAATATCTTGCTCTTTGCCCCTACATCAATTATATCCTATAACCGACTCAATGATGAAACGGCATAGTGTAAATGTAAATGCACTTTACATATGAGTAGAGGTGCACTTACAACACAAAATGTATGATAAATCGTGAAAACTTCTTATTGTATCGGTTCATGGATATTGCATTTTTGACGACAAGCTTTCTACTGTTTGGAGACTCTGGAAAACCATGAGCCAGCAAGACTGCAACGGCTTATCTTGTCGAACACTCACACGACTCATGGCGTCGTACAAACTGATAGCGATCGGTCAGTCTCAAGACACCTTTGCTACGAAACCAGCGGCAACTGCTACGGCTCGATCGATCGGGACCCTGGGGGCTCTTCGGCAGTCGGCACGGCTCCGTTTCGGCAGGACGCGACGCATGCGTCGGTTCGGTACGAGGCGCCCGTGACCGGGCCGCGTAGCGTATGGCTGTCTCGCCTGCTCGTACGCAGAAAGTCACGGGATCTCGCACCCATTCCTGGGCGTTTTTACGTGCGGCTCCGGCCGGCCGTGGCATCTTCTTGCCAGGCTCGGTGCATGCATCACGAGCAGATAGATGGCCCGCGGCAGCAGCCACAGTGCAGCGCCATGGTGGTTCCGAGAAATCACGGCGTTCTTGTACTGGGATCTCGCGTGTGCTTTGGTCTCACACCCCATCATTTTGTAGCATGTGTAAACCGCAGTTTCCGCACGCCTCCGAGCTCTTGATTTGTCTCTGTGCGTGCCTTGTTCTGCTTCAGCCAGTGTCCATATATGGCGCACTCTGATACAGCTGCCACAGCCAGGTCCAGGAGCTCAGCACAAACTGCGCTCACGGGACGTTCAGTGATTGCAACGATATCACTTTCTACGGATTGCTGACGCATCTTTACCTGAGGGTACTTGACGTCCTGTATGATCTCTCTTATGTACAGATGCTTCTCAATCCTGCAGCGCAGATGCGTATCCTACTCCAAAGCATAACCATTTTTCCTCTTTGGTGCTTGAGGACACTGCAAGCGATCACATTCTACAACTGGTAGGGGAATCATGCTTTCAACCGCTCTGAAGGGTAAAGGCTGTACCAGAAATGTGCATTTGACTTGATATATCCTCCCACATTTCCATCAACTCTGTCTGCACTATGACGCCTTTTTTTTTCCAGAAGAGAAAGCACCCTGGTTGACATCGTTGTGTATGCTCCACGGCACGGTATGTCAGTGTCGGA
The DNA here is from genome assembly GCA_000970635.1 of Eragrostis tef. Taxonomy (NCBI): domain Eukaryota; kingdom Viridiplantae; phylum Streptophyta; class Magnoliopsida; order Poales; family Poaceae; genus Eragrostis; species Eragrostis tef. The sequence continues at coordinate 13,727 of LAPY01005219.1, read as the reverse complement.
ACGGAAGGCAGGCTACGTATTCGCGGTATGGAAGTCTTCATCGCTCGTATAACCTCCGTACCGGCGACGGAAGAGATATCCATCACGTGCGATGCATTCGCCGGTAAGGCACTGATGAGAGTTGGCACACGTTTGCAACTCTGACTTACGAAAGCAAAGCACATTGCAGAGTGTTTTCACGGCGCAACTTTCCCATCCGAAGAGAAGAACTTCGCATCCGGACTTGACATCACGTTGCATCCTGCGCTGCGTGTGGCCAAAAGCAAATCAGAAAATCTGTTTTGGTGTACCGTTTCGGTAGGTCGCCGGATAACCTCACCATGCTGGACCAGTGGCCCGAAACTGTCACTTGATCCCGACACGCGTCGCAATTGAGCTAAATACATATCCGCTTTGCGATGATCATTTAAAGGAGATTTGATTCGATCAAGACCTTTTTGTATTTTTGATTCCGAACCGCATCGAAACAATTATCATCTGAAACCGGTTTCTCGTCTGCGACGGAGGCAAGGAGCGGGACGCGACACGGGTGTGGCATGCCCTGGTTCATGTAAGAGATATGACAACATCTAAAACATGTGGATCCAAACGAAATACGTACACGTCCAAAGGTATATCCATTTCTCTCTTTTTCACATACATACGGTTTGATACCTCTGAAAACGGTATGCCTAACAACCAATGTTCCTCTGATGAAGAAGCGCCCATCACGCATGAAGCGACATGAAATTGGAGGGTAGCCTCCCTCAAAGCCGAAGCCAAGCCTCTCACGACATGTGTGATGGTCTGGTATTCTATTAAGATCAGGGCAGGATCATGAGCAGATAAGATCCATCCCCAATAAGGTCGCCCAACCACCGAATGTGTCGGTAATCTCATACGCAAAATACGTTTTGAGACCGCCCATTTTCTCGTTGTCCGATCGCCTTTTCCTTTCCATGACAACCACCACGCTTTCCGCGCAAGAATCTCCCGTTCCCCACAAGCCACTCGATCGGGTCACACATGACTAGCCCAAAGCTCACGTAGAACAGGTTCCTGTACACATGCAGTCTGTATTTCTGGTATTCCTTGCTTGCTTTCACTGGGTCAACAACCAGTTACCAGATCACGTCCGTGTTCAAGCAAAGGCAGGCAACTTCTACTCCATCATCACTTTTACAATTCCTTGCTTGCTGCTCGCACGAATCGCGAGAAGCACCATGCTGTGCTATCGAAATTTGGAGAATGCATCTTCTGAACTCAGGTGGCCTTCTAAGCTCGGATTAAAGTACTAATCCACACATGAGAAACAAAAGTAGTCCATCCATACTAATCCATACATACATCAATAAACAAAAGTAATCCACCCACACCACGTACACCATCTAAAAACAAAATAAACCGGTACGAATATGTCTTTTAAAATTCCGGTGGATTTTTAATTTTATCACCAAACAAAGTACTCCATCCAAACCACACTATCTCCAATCCAAAGGCATATTAAATGCCCTCTGATTATTAGTACATCTTCCAAACTCAAGCACAGTAACCTTTTAAGCTACAACAGTTCAAAATCACCAAGTGTTGTGAAAGGGGTCTTGGCCTAGTGGTCAAGGCACCCGAGTAACACCTTTGAGGTCCTGAGTTCGACTCCCGGTAGGAGCGGATTTCTGGGATTTAACGGCTTTGTGCTTTCAGCGGTAGGCGACGCAGCCGTCGACAGCGAGACGTCAGTGGTGACTTCATCAATCTTGAGGATTTGCCGGCTCAGTCTTCGAAGATGCTCATAAGAGCAGGGTTTGCGTATATGCGTTCATAGGGGTGAGTGTGCGTGCGTTGTGAGTGTCTGAGTTGTACTGTGTAATCGCAAAAAAAAAATCACCAAGTGTTACTCTAGATTCCTTACGCATTCTAATAAATTCAGGTGACCTTTTCTAAGCTACGACAAAATAGGTTTGATAGAGTAACAAAGTTAAGCACTAAGTTAGCGCAACACACGGCACGGCAACCCCAAATGTGGCATTGAGCATGTCCGGTTCTTGGCAGGGGCTTCGGGGAGGCCGCATACAATGGCTGAAAAGATGACTCCAAAAATCGGCCTCACGGGCTGGGTAGAATACAAATCGCGGCGCGAGCACAGGCACAGTGGAAGCAAAAGGACGAGAAAAATAAGGGCTGCCCCCGTCGTCCACCGCCGTCCCTGTCACGGGCCGCGGCCGGCCGCCTTGTTACCTTACCACCAGCTCATCACACCCACCACCCTATCGCGCGCGCCACTCCTCCCTACTACTCCAAAGTTGGAGTACTCCTCTATATATGCAACTGCCGGTGCTCGTACTGCGACGGGACGAGGCGCCGTGACCCAGCACGCATCACCCAGGGAGGTGGGGACGAGCAGCTAGCTAGCATGGCCACGGCGGCGTTCTCGGTCTCGGCCTGCGCCATGCTGGTGGTGGCGGCGCTGCTGTGCAGCAATGCGGAGGCGCAGACGCCGGTGTTCGCGTGCGACGCGTCGAACGCGACGGTGTTCCCGGCGTACGAGTGGTGGTCCGAGGCGCTGCACGGCGTCTCCTACGTCGGACCCGGCACGCGCTTCTCGCCGCTCGTGCCCGGCGCCACCAGCTTCCCGCAGCCCATCCTCACCGCCGCGTCCTTCAACGTCACCCTCTTCCGCGCCATCGGCGAGGTCAGTGTTGAGTCAGTGAACCAACCCCCACCTCTCCTCCTCCTCCTCCCCTGCTTTTTGTCCGTACGCCTTGCTCTGCTTTGTTCTTCCACGGCATTTATTTCCACCAGCATTGCGGTAAAGATAGCATCTTTCTCCCCAGCTGCACCTGCATTGCCGCTCGTTCTTCTTGCGATTGGTTTGGTTTGGTTTGGTGCGGGTTGATTTGACGGCGAGCTTTCTTCGTTCGCGGTAGGTGCTGGATCGGGGCGATTCTTCTCCGGTTCGGTGCAGGTCGGATCGGAGAATGCTGTGCCTTGCTTTTGCCTCCCAACTTTTCCTTCATGCGATGCGGCAGGCCAAGAAAAGCCGCAAAAGCTAGCGCTGCGTCATCCGATACGCGCAACGGGCTTGCATTATACTACTTCCGCTTGGACTCTTTTCGCCCGCGTCTTTTGATCGGCGATGCAGACAGAGCAGCTTGCATTAACCCCGCGGCTAAGCTACCTCCTAGTACGTCCTAGTTTCAGGTTAAAACAAGTGCGTGCCGTAACAATTTGTAATCTTGCGTACAGAGACTAGCTAGATGGGAGTCGTAGGACAATGGTGCCACTAGTACTATACTTCCGCTGCTCGTCTTTCCTGGTCATCGACTCATGGTGACTGGGATGCACTAGGTTCCCTACTGCATTTTGTTACTCAACTGCACGAAAAGTTTCGCACATTTAGCTCGGTTCAAACGGCAAAAACAATGGCGACAGGTGGAGTACAAAAAGAGGCTCCAAATGATAGCCACTACTGCTAGATCGCAATTGTAAATCACTTGTCACGCGTCGAGCATCATTCCTTTCTGTTAAGGAGAAGGGAACTTACGGAGTACTCGGGAGTGATTAGAGAGTGTGCGTGAGCACAATTATGGCACTGCGTTGTTGATCCAGCAACAGTGTTGAGATGCAGTGCAACTGGCTTCTGCACGGTCCAAGATTTACGGCGGGATTCCTTATCACGGGCATGCATGCAGCAGCGCCGCAGCAGAGCACGCGGGGCCCACTTAAGTTTTGCATAACAGCAGTATTCGTTCATCTAGTAATTACAGGCTTTAATTCGCATGCATGCATTTAGCTACGCAAGGAAGGACCACACTGAAAATATCGGTCAGGGCGGGTGGCCTTGTTGCACTGGTGGTCTTTTTGCCCATGTGTGCGTACCGACACTGATGATCTCCTTCATAATCCTAGACGAGCATACTGTCTCGTGGATTGCATTCATTGGACGCTAGCACATCACTCGTCGGGCAGCTGAAACTTTTCCCGTGCGCGCCCACCTCCTCTCGCTCCCATCCGGTGACGCGTCGTTGTCTCATGGGAACTAATCTGGTAGTGGAATGCCGGTAGCATTTCAGGCTTCCAGCAGTGGTCGTAGCATCTGAGGTCCACATGCTTTGCCAAAGCGAAGACGCAGCTCATCTCACCGGCGCCTAGCTAGCGTCGTCTGTCGAGCTTGGCAAAAGAGGCGCGCCGAGGAGTCGATGGCTTCCAGAAGCCGTCTCTGCGTCGAGGATCTTGCTCGTTTCGTGGCTGAATTTGGTTCGCGTTTGGGGAGAGGAGTGAAGGGTTCAGACTTCAGACAGAGAAGCTACTGACCGAATTAACCAGTCAAGGATTCGGTTTGAGTGGTGGTGAATTAAACCGCGTGTCTAATTAAATCTCGTCGCCCGAATCCAGCAAGGACTGACTATTGGGTCACGGACCAATGCGACCCCTGTCCGGCATCTTTTCTTCGGTTGCACCTACCGAAGTACCGATATGATCTGCCCAGCTGGCTGTGGTAGTGTGCTACAGTGTACGTCATGCATGAATGTGTCACTCTTTGTCATTACAGTGGAGTACCATATCACTTTGCTGCGGTTCGTTTTGACGCCACGATGATCTGACGAAAAACTTGGATGAAAACTACTGCAGGTGGTGTCGAACGAGGCCCGGGCGATGCACAACGTGGGGCTGGCGGGGCTGACGTTCTGGAGCCCCAACATCAACATCTTCCGCGACCCGCGGTGGGGCCGTGGGCAGGAGACTCCCGGCGAGGACCCTCTCCTCACCAGCAAGTACGCCGTCGGCTACGTCACCGGCCTGCAGGACGCCGGCGCCGGCGACAGCCTCAAGGTCGCCGCATGCTGCAAGCAGGGATTCCTTATCACGGGCATGCATGCAGCAGCGCCGCAGCAGAGCACGCGGGGCCCACTTAAGTTTTGCATAACAGCAGTATTCGTTCATCTAGTAATTACAGGCTTTAATTCGCATGCATGCATTTAGCTACGCAAGGAAGGACCACACTGAAAATATCGGTCAGGGCGGGTGGCCTTGTTGCACTGGTGGTCTTTTTGCCCATGTGTGCGTACCGACACTGATGATCTCCTTCATAATCCTAGACGAGCATACTGTCTCGTGGATTGCATTCATTGGACGCTAGCACATCACTCGTCGGGCAGCTGAAACTTTTCCCGTGCGCGCCCACCTCCTCTCGCTCCCATCCGGTGACGCGTCGTTGTCTCATGGGAACTAATCTGGTAGTGGAATGCCGGTAGCATTTCAGGCTTCCAGCAGTGGTCGTAGCATCTGAGGTCCACATGCTTTGCCAAAGCGAAGACGCAGCTCATCTCACCGGCGCCTAGCTAGCGTCGTCTGTCGAGCTTGGCAAAAGAGGCGCGCCGAGGAGTCGATGGCTTCCAGAAGCCGTCTCTGCGTCGAGGATCTTGCTCGTTTCGTGGCTGAATTTGGTTCGCGTTTGGGGAGAGGAGTGAAGGGTTCAGACTTCAGACAGAGAAGCTACTGACCGAATTAACCAGTCAAGGATTCGGTTTGAGTGGTGGTGAATTAAACCGCGTGTCTAATTAAATCTCGTCGCCCGAATCCAGCAAGGACTGACTATTGGGTCACGGACCAATGCGACCCCTGTCCGGCATCTTTTCTTCGGTTGCACCTACCGAAGTACCGATATGATCTGCCCAGCTGGCTGTGGTAGTGTGCTACAGTGTACGTCATGCATGAATGTGTCACTCTTTGTCATTACAGTGGAGTACCATATCACTTTGCTGCGGTTCGTTTTGACGCCACGATGATCTGACGAAAAACTTGGATGAAAACTACTGCAGGTGGTGTCGAACGAGGCCCGGGCGATGCACAACGTGGGGCTGGCGGGGCTGACGTTCTGGAGCCCCAACATCAACATCTTCCGCGACCCGCGGTGGGGCCGTGGGCAGGAGACTCCCGGCGAGGACCCTCTCCTCACCAGCAAGTACGCCGTCGGCTACGTCACCGGCCTGCAGGACGCCGGCGCCGGCGACAGCCTCAAGGTCGCCGCATGCTGCAAGCACTACACCGCCTACGACGTCGACAACTGGAAGGGCGTCGAGCGATACACCTTCAACGCCGTGGTAAGTAATTAAGCACCTCATATTACCTCGTCTCGTCTCTCTCAGGCGGTCGCATCGCCGTGCCGGATTATCTTTTCTGCACCCGTAGCGGTAGGCTGTACGTCGTGATTGGCTCAGGTGCGGTGTGGCGTGGACGCGCCACCATGTTTGCTTGCTGCTTTGCACCATTGGATCGTCTGCTCTGCTCTTCTTCTCGTAGGAGTAAATGAGTGTGCCTACCTAGAGCACAGAAAGCGCGTTCAGGATCAGATGGTGATTGACCCATGTGGCAGACACCAGCTTTCCCTTTTTTTCCGTTAAATAATGCAATCCATTCATCTCCGTTCCGTTTAGGCAGTGATCAACGTCAAGTGATGCCGTAGATTGGATCCAGCTCTAGGGGACTGCCTGACACCGACAATACTCGCATGTAGTGACACCGGATACTACACAGTTTAACTGAATTTCTCCCAGCTCCGTGGCTGCAAAGCTGCGCTTCATAGTTTTTTCCGTGACATCTGCTAGCAACGCTTGCATGGCAGGGAGGGCACTCTGAATTAGATAAGGCTGAACGCTGATCTAAACAACGAGGGTCTCTCGTGTTAATTAAGAAAGAACAGATGATTGATTAGGGAATGTCCCAACATTTAGATTACAAGCAAGTTGCGACCTGGTCATCAGTCACCACTCACTACCGGTGTCTGTTTATGACTTGTTAATCCTATCAGATGTTCTGATTCCGGTGGTTGCAGTCCCCCGAAACGGGAGATTTCGGCCGTGTCCATGCACCGAAATGCATAAACAAACTTGCCTTCGCGCCTCGCTGGCAGCGTTTCGGCGCTGGTGTCCCTAACGCAGCAATTTTCTATGCTGGAGCCTGGAGGGTAGAGATACGATCAGGAGAAGAATCATTTGGGTTTTATATGTTGATTTGGGAATGCACAGAGACACACCCAATTATTTGTGTCATATTAGATACCGTGCATCTGATCCTTGTTCAGACCTATAATCGATCCATCAGTGGCTGCTGTTACGCAGTGAAACGTAATGGTAGTTTCTGAAGATGAGAGAAACCAAAACGCCGAATAAGGAAAGTCAACTAGGTACAGGAAATGTTGATCGAAAATTTTTCAGCATCGTGATAGTTTTGTTGTGTTTATTCAGGTGTCGCAGCAGGATCTGGACGACACATTCCAGCCCCCGTTCAAGAGCTGTGTGATCGATGGAAATGTGGCCAGTGTTATGTGCTCCTATAATCAGGTCAATGGGAAGCCCACCTGCGCGGACAAGGACCTCCTCTCCGGAGTCATCAGAGGGGACTGGAAGCTCAACGGGTCCGTCCCTCCCTGTGTTCCTCTTCCACTGATTTCTGCATTATTGCATTCAGTGTCGTGCTTCAGAGAAGAATGGCTCTGAAAGTTCAGTGAAACTGGAATGTTGTTTCAGAAATGTTGAACTAGAACTCTCTGTATTTTTTGTTCTTTGCAGATACATTTCGTCGGACTGCGATTCGGTTGATGTGCTCTACAATAACCAGCACTACACCAAGACCCCCGAGGATGCAGCAGCCATTTCAATCAAAGCAGGTTTGTTTCATCTGAACTGTCTACAGCCAGTGTAATTTGTAGCGTAGGATTTCAGTTACAGTTTTCTGCTCAAGGGGCCTTGACAAACCGAAACCTGACCTGACAAAATTACTCCCAGTGTCAATGTGCCTAACAGACACAGTTTAGATTTATCTAACGATCGTCTCTTACAGTGGTTCATATATTTGATCTTGTTCTAGGTGTCATGACAGTCATTTTCCCCTCCTTTTTTTTTGTTTCAGTATATATACTAACAAAAGAATTTCACCGTTCACTAATTTTTACCCAATACATATTCACAAGCTAGTGGGCAGTAATTCGATGAACGTAAATATGTCCCTTGAGGACCGGCTCGGTTGATGCTCTGCTGCAAGGGAAAAAAAAAAGTTCAGCATTTCTGAAGATATCGTCACAGGTTTCCTAATGTGGTTTGGCTGAACTGGGCAGGGCTGGACCTGAACTGCGGCAACTTCCTGGCGCAGCACACCGTGGCGGCCGTGAATGCCGGCAAGCTGTCGGAGTCCGACGTGGACCGTGCCATCACCAACAACTTCATCACGCTGATGCGGCTGGGCTTCTTCGACGGCGATCCACGGAAGCTTCCCTTCGGCAACCTCACCCCCAAGGACGTCTGCACGCCCGCGAACCAGGAGCTGGCCCGCGAGACCGCGCGCCAGGGCATCGTGCTCCTCAAGAACAAGGGCGCGCTCCCGCTCTCCGCCAAGTCTATCAAGTCCATGGCCGTCATTGGCCCCAACGCCAATGCCAGCTTCACCATGATCGGCAACTACGAAGGTACTAATTTCTTACTACTGTTATTAAAAGCACCTTAACCAACCCAGCTGCGTGGACAAGGGTGTTCACCGACCTGTTTTTGATCTGTCGCCGATGTCACGCAGGAACGCCATGCAAGTACACGACGCCTCTGCAGGGCCTGGGCGCGAACGTGGCGATCGGAA
>LAPY01005217.1:10845-21758 GCA_000970635.1 Eragrostis tef | reverse complement strand
GCACGCGACGGGAGCGAGTAAAGGGAGGGGGCGGCGGTGCGCGACGGGAGAGAGGGGAGGAGAGAGAGTTCGAGGCGTGTGTTGAATAAAATATAATTTAGTTGGTATAGAGGTTGAAATATAGAGGTTCACCGCAGTGGTAAAAGGAGATATAAAGATAAAAATCTTGATGATCAGGACAGAATATTCCTTTTAAAAGTTGAAAATAGAGGTTCACTAGTAATGTGAGCTCCTTGCACGTCCGGTATAAAAAGATGGCGACACCGCGCGCCTGTTTGCTGTCTCGCCAGATTGCGCGGGCCCCACACTGAACGACCCTCCGCGTCTCCCTCCAGCGAGACCCGTCCAAAGCGGCAGCAGAGTCTGGACTCTGGAGAGTAGGGAGAGGGGCTGTCAGGTGGGCCCAACATGCCAGTATCAGCAGTTTTCCAGGTTTACATCAGAACACCACACTATCGGCTATCCGATTCAGGCCGTTCAGATTTCAGAACTCAAGAGCGTAATCTTCCTGGCACTGACTATTTATTATACTACTAACTTAGTAACTACTAGTAGTTCTTAGATGGTTTGATGGCCGGATTGTTTGTTGATGTCACGTGCTAGTCGGCCCGATTGTTTGCCACTGAACTTTTCACTAGCTCTAGCCGGCCGGTCACTGGCAAGTGGGGGGCAGTGGAGCTCGATTACTCTCCAAAGGACTCAAGATGCGGCACTGCACGGAAAAGTCAACAATATTACGACGTCTCAGTGGTTAAGACTTAAGCTTGGTAGTTTTACGAATATCTCGTGTGTATACCGGTAAAATACTAGTGATCGATGTCACCTTTGTTTGCCGTGCATGCATAGGCATGAATTGCAGTCCACACGAAAACCTTTTGTTTAAATCCGTAGTCTACAAGGAAGCGGAGTCAACATATTTCTTTTGTTGCTTTACAATCGTTTCACTTTCCACGAGCTTTGTGTAGCTGTCAGTGGCTCAATCCTACATCTGACCTACCTTCATCAGAGATGAAATGAGCCCGGCCACTAACCAAATAACAACACATGGTCGAGATAAGGAGATTATATTACTACTAGTCCACTAGCACTAAATAATGTGGAGCTTACCTTCATCAGCAGCTGGTTTTGTGAAGGCAAACGGAAGGGGGCTTTTTGGTCAAGCACCCTCCCCGTACACTCCCGATGAAATGATACTACTATTCTGGTATTCCCCATGACAGCTTTTCTTGTCCTGCCACTTTATTGTTTTTGCCCCTTTTCTTTGCTGCAGTGGACAATACCATCATCAGCCATCGCTATCGGCGTTAAGTTGCATATCCAAGGAACAAATAAAATTATTTGCAGATATCTCTGTGTGAGATCATCTCGTGAACATTCGCGAAAAAGAATTCTGAATTAAACCGGGATTTCTCAACATGTAATGAATTGTCGTGTCCAATAACGGGTTCCACAAGTTATCCATGTGTGCTAGTAACTGACGATTTGTCTGTCGGTAGGATGTTTTGTTTGCAAGCGTATAGTGTACGTACTGCAAAGAAATACGGAGTAGATGCACAAGGATCCACTCGAAATTAATACCATCCCTAACAAACAAACAACAACACATCCCCATCTCCAACCCCCTCTCTCTCTCTCTCTCTCTCTCTCTCTCTCTCTGCATCTGCCGCATGCACAAAGGTTAGAGCCCTGAAAAGATTTGATTAGGAAAGAGGAATCAGTCCCCATCTCCGTCTCCCATTGTCCATGCACCAGTAAACCGAGTAGGTAGTGAGAGAAAAACAGAGGGGAGAGACAGGCAAGAGAAAATAGGGGAAAACAACAGGAAGGGCTAGAGCAACCGCAGCGCCTGACAGCACGGGGACAGCCGCCTGCACCAGCATCAGCTTGCGACCAAGATCAAAATTAAGGAAATAAGAAGAAGATCCAAGACCGAGTCCGAGGAGGAGATGCGGGAAGAAAAAATATCGCCGCGGAAAGGAGGCTGTTGACGGCTCAGAAAGTTGTTTCCTTTTCTTTCCTATTCATTCATTCATTCATTCATTCCTGGTAAGTTCCTTTTTCTTGTATGCTTCCTGGTCGTGTACGATTATGTGATAAATCCATGTGCTGTGATTGAATTAGTTGATTTGATCTGAATTGAATTGGGTCGGTCCTGGCAGAAGGTTACTGCAACAAAGATGGCTGCTTTAGTGGATTTGGATCTCAACTGCTGCCCGCCGTCGCCGGAGGAGCCCCGTCTGGCAATGCTTGCACGAGAACATCCCTTCTCCGAGCAGGTTTAATCTACTTTGTTGCTCTACTTTTTTTGTAGCCAACTAGTTGTTTTGGGTGAAAATAAAATGGAACAAAATTTGGTTAGCTGTATACAGGCTTGATTGAGCTTTAGGATTAGGGCGAAGCGTGTAGGAGAGATTGGATTGTGTGGTTTGTCTGTGTTCTAAGGCGCGTGAATGTGATATCTATCCTTTTTGCAGGTGGGCCGGCATAAACTGTATGGATCCCTCTGTAAGCAATCTAGTGCTGCATCCAGTAGCCTTCATTCTACTCACGAGTATAAGCTGGTGAGAGATATAGCTGACAATTCTTTTTCCATCAATTTCCCCCATTTTTCCTTGCTAAATGAAAGATTTTGATGCCACAGATGAGTTTGGATGAGAGAGGCAACCCAAATCCGCATGTGTCCAATAGTTCTAGTGAGCGCAAAACACACCCCAATGCCATGCCGCAGAATTTTGATGCTAGTCGCTTAGTCTGGAGTAAACCTGATATGTTTGTGCCCGTGAAACGTTCATATCACGATCAGATCGATTTGGAGAAGCCAGCAACATCCGATGATGTGTCGGAAATTGTGGTTTACCCAGGCTTAGGCAACCCTGCCAACCACATTGTCAGGTCTCAGGAAAGTTCCTGTTGTGTTTCGCCAGAGAACTCACTTGTGGAAACTGGTCTGCTGTGTAGAGAACCGAATTCATTCCGTGTAAGCCCTGGTGAGTTCTTGCATATCCCTCCTTCGGTTTTTAGTAGTTCAGCCATATATTTTTGCTTAGCGGGTTCCTGAGTTGCTTGGGCTCAACCTTGTTAGTAACAATTATCTAATACAATATATTTATATGACTATATCCATTATTTCACATGCCTATCAGCTGAACGATCAATGGAAAAAATAATTAGTAATCAATTATATTAGTTTGGTTTTCCATTGACAGTGCATAACAATATTAGTTTTTTCATGTTCCCAGTGTATAATTGGGTTTGTGCATAATTATTTCACATTAATACCTGCCCAGTGTTTTTTTGTGAAATGCTTGCCCATTGTATAATTGGTTTTGTGAAATGTTACCCAGTGTTGTACTAGATAACCAGTGTTGTGCATTTGGTTTTCCACTGAATGTGAGTCTTGTAACAAAGAGATCGCCACTGTCAATTTGATTTTCCATTACCAGTGCATAATCATATTAGTTTTTATCAAAATATTGATATTTCGATGGCTATCTCTGGGTAAGAATGCAATTTTTAACAGAACTATTGTCATTTGAGTGTGCATCTTGTCAATTACGTCTATGGTTGCAGTTAAAAAACTTGTTCCTTTTCTAGGGAAGTTGTCTTCCATTTCATGTGTAGTCCTAAACTGATATGAAATTTAGTTTAGGGACAATAAAGAACTAGGATACAAATATTTGTTGATCTGTTTTATCTCGGAATGCGATTGCTCTATATTTGAAAATTCTAAACTTTGAGGTTTGTTGTTTATGTGAGCTCCAAGCCTTACGGCTTCCGAGGCTCTCACTGTAGCATCATTAGCTGATACTGGCCATTATGAACTTTACGTGACTACAAACACAATGAATTAATTAGAAATATTTTCATGACTACAAATCAGATGAAGTGATTAGAAATATTGTACCGAGCTTTGTTTATATCAATTCTGAATGATAACCGAACACAATACCCTGATCATATAGTACTTTATTGACTATTCTAGCCTTATGCATTTTCCAGGCTCAGTTGGGTCTAGTGGAACTCCAGGCTGCCAGTCCCCTATTAAACAGAGTAATACTGAATCAAGACATTCACTTTTTGATCTGAATGAACCTCAAGAAGAAAGCCTCCATGTTTTCGTTACGTCATCTCAAGAAATATATCCCGCTTCGCTTCATTCGTCTTTACCATGTCCTGGAGCATTTTCAAAAATGCCATCGCAAGTTTTCCAGAAGAAAGTTGGCTCTAGTACTGGATCACTGGAAGAATCCTCCATCATGGTGATGGTGCCTAACTCTGTTGCATGCAGTTCAAAGAATGTGGCAGCCGCATCCTTTGTTCAACGGGAAGGCCTTATTGACCTAAATGTTTCTCTTGAAAGCACTGACATGCCATCAGAAAACTTAAGTAGTTTTATGCTTCGCCCAGTCTCAACAACTCATGGTATCAATAAGTCGCAGTCGAAAGTTTTGATTCCTGGAGCTCCTCTAGTTGATAATCATGGCCGTCTGAAACCTGGAGTATCCCACGATAGCCCATCAAATTCTCAAATGGATGTTAGCATGCTTGGAGCTGGTGCAGAAATTGATGACATAGTGGTTGATACTGCTGCTGAAACACTTCTTTCCATTTTTAGGCATATTTCTGCATGCACTGCAAATACCCCAGAAAGAAATAGTCAAATATCAGTTCCAGATGGAAACAATGAGCCTCAGTGTTCATTGGACTCTTTTGAGAAAGTTGTGTTGAATCTAGAGGAGGTCAGAGATGACGGGCAATCTATCCCTGTGATACCACCCGACAAGGATGCACCTGCATGCGGTATCAAGCTAAAGAGAGGAAGAGGGATGAGGAATTTTCAGAGGGAGATAATACCTGGACTTGTGTCTCTAGCAAGGCAAGATATATGCGATGACTTGCACGCTATAGGTTATGAGCCAAAGAAGACCCGATCTAGGAAAGCCCGAAGGGGTCAAGGTGCATCTTCATCTCGATCAAGGCCGCGCAAGCGTGTCGCCGCTACCAGGAACTGACCAAGAGCATATCCATTCCATGACAGGCTGCTACAAGGCAGATTATTCGCAACTCGGCACTCATTCTAACTATGTGAATATTCATGTGTACTGATCCTTGTTTCAAACTCAGGTTGTTACTGGCCATTCGGCTGAGGATATATTATTTTCTTCCCTTTCCTTTTCAATTTCTGTGAAGTGATCATGCTTTTAGATTGGAGCTATTTAGCTTTCATATTCCGGTCTCGCAATGAAGGCATAGTCATAGTTTCATAATGTTTAGTCTCAAAAGCTAGCCATTTGTAATCTTAGATCAGAGAGCTAGGGAATGTTATCCTTGCACCGGACAAAATACAGTACCTTGGTCAAATAATTTGTGCCTCTTGGTTTACTGCATCTCTAGAACATTCCTCACTTCTCAACTGGTGATTGGAACACTGCCCTGGCTCTGTGAATCAAAGAAAATATGTCTGTTAGTACAATTTACAGCTATGAGGCGGTCCTAATGGTCCCAGTTTTACTGTCTTTTGCAAAGCATTAGCATGTCATGCAAAATTTCTACAGAAAAAGGGCTTTAATACCTTATCCAGGTTGCTTGAGACGTTAGCCATTGATGAGCAAGAGGCATGTGGAAGTACCGAAAGGATCATAACGCCCAGTGTCACGAGACATCAGATCGATGGTAGCTCAACTCCAACATAATGCATCTACTGAAATGTATCGGGTAATTTATGGTGTCCAGTTATTTAACGCCATGAAACTCGAGTTCAGTCACTCTGTCTGTTAGTCATGGCGGGCTATAGTGTGCATTATGCGAGACAAGGGAGCCCAAGTGAAGTGAACCCGTTCCAAATTGGAGCATCAAACTTACTACCTCCAGTTTTTAGAATTTTTTTCTGAAATAATAGTATTTTAATAAAGAATTGCAGTTTTATGGTACTGACTGAAAAAATTGCACAAATGAGATGCGGGGTGCAACAACCAAACAATACATGTCGGTAATTGGACAACCGATAGGTCTCTGGCGTATCGGTCCTGGCTACCGATTGGCCTGTCGGTTACTGTATTACCAATAGGTGCTAAGCCCAACTTTGTTCGGCAAATTGTGTCTTTTTTTTTCCACGGTAAAGCAAATCCTCATTAGGTGGCAGCAGACACGGTAACTAGCCGTGTTTTAAGGGCTCCGAGGTTCACACGTACTCGATTTGAAGCAGGCTTATAAACTATTTCACTTATGGACAGACCTTGGTCTAAGAAAAAAAATTGTGAGTGCACAGACCTATCGGTCTTCAAAGAACCGATAGGACTTATCGGGCAGTGGACTACCGATTAGCTCCAGCACTACCCGATATCCTATCTGGAACTGATGTGGCAGCTTCTTTCCTGCAAATAGGACCTATCGGTTTTCTGGTAACCGATTAGTGTCCTGTCGGTAATTGGTTGACCGATTGACACCTACCTCTGCAATTTTTCTATTTAGTACCCTTTTTCTGTAATTTTTCATTAAAATTATATTATTTTGGGAAAAATTCCAGTTTTTATTCCTTGACAAAACAACGTCGTCAAGAAATAAAAATTGAAGGGATGGACTTTAGATATGCACTCGGAAGACATCACACATGAACTGGGGGAGAAAACTTAAAGATTTGAGATTTTAGGGTGTGTTTGGATGGATGGCTGGGGTCAGATGGGTGGGGGCGGCTCCTGTCAAGCACACGTTTGGTTGGAAGTCAGGCAGGGCGGGGGCAACGCCAAAGGAATATTCTCTCATATTCGGTGTCACCACCATCTCTTCAAATCGAGCGCACCGTGCCGCCCCCGCCTCGCGAGCCAACGTCTAGGTGTCCCCGCCTTGCTTCCAGTGACCCTCTGCCTCCTCTTCCATTCGGTTACCATCCTTTTTTGTTCTTGTGCTCGTATGAATGTGAAAAAGAAAAAGAAAAGGAAAACCCAAGCGAACAAACAAGCAACTGCTGCCGGCTGCAGGCGACCCGTGGCGGCATGGAAACCACCCCGGCGGGAAGCCCTCCTCCTTGTTCTCCCCCTTCCGCAAACATCACCAGGGGCGCTTCGTCCTCTTTCCTCATGTAAGAGCAGATCGAGCAGCTATGAGGGGGCGAGCAGAGAGAGACGACCTGTTGGAGCAAGGGCTGTCGATGCAAGGAGGAAGAAGGAGCTGTTGGCTCTCAAGCGGATAAGGTACTCAATGTAGGCTTCATAGGCTAGTGGTTACGGGCAGCCCATCACGTCTTTTTTTTTTGTGAAACAGCCCACGCATTATTTTCTTTTCTTTATGGTTTCTATTTTTGTTTTTGATTTTTTGCAATTTCACTTGGTATTATTTGTAAAAATGAAATAAATGCATACAATGGAAGTAAACTCACCATCATTTAAGTATTGGTGACCATATTCATATGCTTAACTTATCCATTCATCCAAACAAAAACTGGGGCGGCCTCGCCTGCATTCATCCCTCCAACCAAACAAAAAAAATTGACTCGCTCCAGCCCTCCAATCAAACAGCCACAGGGGCAGCCTCACCCTAAAAAACGTGGCTGACCCTGCCACAACCTGCTTGACCCCCATCCAAACGCACCCTTACTACCATGATCCATGATGTGTTTGTAGGCATAGAGTACACTTACATGACCCTTGCAATAAAGAGAAGACATGGCCGGTGGCAAAGCCAAGTGCTCGTACACCCAACATCATTGCGGGACGTCTACTCTCTGCTGCTAGTAGGTCTCTGAAACGTGAGCTAGTCAAGGGAGCTTGACAAGACCAACATACTTTTATGAGTTCTTATCATTCAGAGAGCTCGCTGCATATACTGAAACGCAGGCAAGTTACACCTATGCAGATGCACGGCTGTTCAACACCGCAGCCTGTGCCAGGAACAGTTATACACTGCGATCAGAGGATGGTGCGATCAGAGGAGCCTCACCAGAGGAGGAATAACTAGTTTAGAGCCAGGGCCAGACAGACCTGGTTATCGAACAGTGAGGAGGCACTCGTTGCCAAAGTTCAGTTTTTCTGTTTGACCATTCACGAGTGTACTAGTAGTACGACTTCATCTGAATCTTTGAAGGGTGATAAAATCTGTAGTACTAGCAATTATTCAGTTAAGAGCATTTGTATCGCCTGGAAGGCTGGAACCATAATGGAGAATCTGTAATGATAGGTTGCATGGAGTGATCTTCACAGCGTTGGTTTTATCAACTGGAAGTGTAAACGGAGCTGCCGAAATGATAAGGTGCACATGGAGTCATACACTGCGATCTGCACTGCATGTTGTGTTGTTCCCAGTCGGGTAGCCGATGGCCCTGTCCAGAAGAATCAGGTAGTGGGAATAAATGTGAGTAGCCTTAATGGCTCGTTTTTGCTCAGTTTCTTGGATTATTTTCAGAATGACTGGATGCTACTGACTTGTGATGAGAGTGCGAGAGGAGGAGCACTTCCTATTTGCAACGAGTTATTCCTCTCGTAAAGTGCTGCAAGTTCAGACCAGTGGGGATTCAGCTCATTCTCATCGATGAGTTTTGTTGAGAATGCGACTGTGAAACCAGGATGGACAGACACTGGTGCATAGTGCAGAAACGAAGCTTATCAGTGTCATGCCCAGAATTTTAGGCGAGAACAGAAGAAATGTTACACTATCACTACGGCACACGGATGCGATGTCCACTCAATGATTCATGCTTACAATGACAGTGGTCCAGTGCGCTCTCACAGTCTCACTCTCCTTGTCTGATTAGGTGCCTTCACAAGAGACATGGTAACATGCCAATAGCGCTGCCTCTATGAGCATCAGTAGGTGCAAGGTCGAAGCTGAAGCCAGTGAAATCTTAGTCGACAACTGGGTGGGGCTGCCATGTGAGACCGACACCGGTGTTTCTAATGTAATCTACCAGAATATGTTTTGAGATACAACCAGTAACATAGCTACAAAGCGAATAGCTGATGGGTCATAATCGAATAATGATCAACATAGACAAGCAGCTCATCCTACGGGATGCAGCAGGATTGCAGATTTCTGAATTCTGATTGGAATGGTGTCGTCCAATTTGTGGTGTCAAGGCTGTCAGCTTATGATCGACATGTCAGATCGTTTTGCTTTCCTGTATAAGCACCTTATACCATGCGAGCACATGTTCTCGGAGTAGACTGTGCACACATGCGATGCAAAATAATCTAAACACTTCAGATAACTCGAATAAGCAGCGACCTATGCAGGTATATGATCATTGCACATGTGGATACAGGAAATGTTTGGTGCGTGCCCAATGAAGCACATGAGAGGCAAGACAAATTTTGGCATGTCAACGCCTAGGTGATCTGGTGCTCCGTCCAATTTTCAGTACACTGGCTCAATTTGGATTAACATGTCCATACGAGGGCCTTACCTATCCAAATTTTTTATGTTTATAGCATCCTAACACGCCGGCTGCAGATTGATCATCGATGTCACATACTCTCTGAAGCATTGTCTGGTCATCAAACATTCAAACTGAACAGGCAAACATACTGTAGCATGCGTTGTCGTTTGGCAAGAGCCTTTAAACCCAAGCGAGCAAAGAGCAAAGAGTTTGCTCGCTGCTTCGTCTAAAGTCTAAACTGAAAATGGTGCCTGGTTCTAACTCGCATTTACTTCACATTAACATCTCGGCTGCTTTTCAGTTCCTACCAAACAAAACAAACAATTCAATGAAAAACAAAACGCCTTTTGAAAAACTATCACTGCTAAAAAGGGCAGTAGTAATGTCCTACAGCACGTAGCAAAAGTGAACACATGCTGAACATGAACTAGATACGGCAAGCCCCTGCCATGTCTATCTGAAGAAAGAAAGAAAGAAAGAAAAAAGAGGAAAAGGCAACCACCTAGTCCTAGCAAGGACGACACTGCAGGACGAGAGCAAGGAAGCAATGCACGGGAGCAAGCTAGCAAGACAACACAAATGGCAAGGGTCCAAGAAGCTAGCATCCAACACGCACACTTTTGCTGCAAACCAAACCGCTCCAGGACACGAGCCCGGCAGCCTCCTGTCCCTGGCTTCTGAAGATGTATCCAACCCCCTTTTATTCCCAACCTGCCAAGCCGTTGTCACGGAAACCTCTTCCCGCTGCTACTGATCAAGCTGCACTGCAGCCATGGGAGAAGCAGTAACAAATGGCAACGGCTAGAGGAGGAAGAAAACACGAAGCACGGGCGCGGCGCCAAAAACCCTTTAAACCTGCGGCGACAAATCGCTGCGCTGGAAAGGGGTAAAGGTTAAAGAAGCCGTAAATCTCGCTGTCACCGGAAGCCGTCGGAGCGATCCGGACCGTGTACGGGGAGACACGGACGGCCGGGATTCGCGAGAGGTCGGTCTTCTGGCTGCTCTGGTGTTTGTGCAGAGCAGAGGCAAAGAAGGTGAAGGTACATTGCGTGCGTGCGGGGCATCAGTGTGCGGGGAGATGAGAGATGTTTGAACTGAGAGAGAAAGCGAAATGTTTCTATACCATTTCAAGATTCAAAGCCAAAAAAGCAGCGGTTTTTGTACTGATTTTTACACACAGGCTCCATTTCTGTTGCTACCACACCTGACACTCCGGAAAGCAGAGTAAAGAGAAGCCCAAAAAAGATGAGGAGGGGAGGAGAAGCCTACTAGCGATTAGCACGGTAATTAACCAGGGGTTAACAGTCACTGGGGTTGGTTGGTTGGTTAATGCTGCTGCTGTCCATCGTCGTCGACTAGACCTTGTAGATGATGAGGAAGCAGGGGAGCACGGCGCGGCTGTCGAGCACCACGAGCTCGCCGTTGCCCATGTCCACGGAGTCGTAGTCGTCAACTGCGGAGGCGTGGCGCGCCGCGGGGTCGCCGTCCGCGGGGCGGACGCGGCCGGCGATGACGCGGCACACCAGCATCGCCCGGCGGCCCGAGG
>LAPY01005215.1:7606-18538 GCA_000970635.1 Eragrostis tef | reverse complement strand
TCTATCCTTGGTGATGGTGTTAGGTTCCAAAAGGTGCATAAAGTTGACGGTAAAAATGAGTCGTAAGGACCGTCAACATGGGTCGCGTAAACCTAGTCAGCATGGTCGCTATGCCTCAGGTGGTGCCCCCAGACGCTCTGGCCACCAAGGTAGACGACGATGCACTATTGGGAACACAGGCATCGGTCCGGGTGAGTGGTGCTCGTTCTATGGTCGCTCGCTGATGCATTAGGCCATGCCATCCTACCCCCATTGGGGAATGCTGGGCATTCACTCGTCGGCAACAACAAGCTCTGGGTTGCCATGCAAGCTTGGCTGGGAACTATCGTCAGGTGCAAACTCCGCTATCTTGTCTCCCATGGCTGAGCCTTATTACCCCTTGCGTGGGCCTACTCGATGGGAGACACTGGTCGCTGATGCCTTCTCACCGTAACTTCTAAAGAGCACACAACTCGAGTCTCCTCGAGACAAGCCACGGAAGAGCGCACATGAGACTCCGAGCTTGATGATGGGACAATCTATGGGTGTCATTCAAACAGACGCGCCCAAGTCGCTAGACTTTATGGTGAGCTCATCTACTCGGGTCGCAACTCCATCCTGTACCTAGTGTTTTTCTAGACGCTAGACGAAAACAGACGTTTGGATGGCGACTAGCGTCTAGACGGACTAGACGACGTCTAGATGCATTAGACGTATTATATTTTTTTACACTATAACAACAAAAAATTCAAATATATTGCTTTAATTTTGTAGAAAAACTCAAATATATAACATTGCAAATGATAAATGTAAAATTTAGACTGAGTTATCACTCACTAGTTCTCAATTCTCACAAGCTATAAACATGATAAGCATGTTCAATGTTAAATAAATAGCCAATCCATAATAATTTAGTTAAATGCATTGATTAACCATCAATATATTTCATTTGCCCCTTCTCGTAATCCATACGGATCACGTCTCGTTAGTCTAGACGATCATCTAGACGCACATTAGGCTGTTTAAACATGTCTAGCGTGTGTTTAGAGGCCACGTCTACACGGTCAAAGACCATTTAAACGGTCTTAGACGTGTTTTGTGTCTAGAGTGATGACTAGAGCCTAGACTCAGCGTTAACCTCAAGTCTTGTGTCTAGACGACGTATTAGACGCGTGTCTAGAAAAACACTGCCTGTATCCAAACTTGGAAGGAACCTGGCATTACACAGAAGGCCCTCGTTCCTGTAACATCAACTGGAGAGCCTGTTCTGTTGGTCGCTACTGATGAGGCCGCCCTCCTGGGCCAACCATCACTCCCCACGAAGGGCCCAACGTCCGCTGCGGATGATTCCTTGATGAACGATGACTTGCTGGCTCCCCTTCCCTCCCCTGTTCCAGCCAAATCCGGTAATGCTCTGGCCGTCCAGCCGGCGGCGGCTCCCCGGCCCTCTCTCGTCTCCGTCCCAGATAGGGCCGCGGCGCAATCGCCGCCTGTGGCGTTGGGAGAACCTACACAGCGGGTCGCTCAACCCACGACCGCGCCATCCCCCACGTCCAGCGAGGACGATTCCCTCCTCCTGGCTTCTCATTGCCGTGGGGGGACTCGAATTCGAAGAGAAGCAAGGAAGGTTCGCGACCTGCTGCAACTACGGTGCCCGTCGTCCTCGTCTTTGGGACCATCAAAGCCGCGTTGGATTCGGCAGCGGCGGCGCGACGAGAGCCTACTGTCCAACCGACAACCCCTCTCCACAATGCCTCACCCGCGCGGGCGTCCACTCCTCCACACTATGCTCCCTCTCCTTCTTCGCCGGCCAATCCCCCTCATGATGCTTCTGCGGCGCACCCTGATGCTTGTCGCCGCTTAACGGACGCTGTGGCGCTGCAGGAATTTGTGGCTCTTGTGGCGGCTCCCCTGCCCACCCCAATTGTCCGGACTAAACCCAAATGACGGAGAGCTAGGTCACCCACGGCTCTCCCACGCCGGAGTGCCAGGATAGCCACCCGCACTAACGTCCGTGGATCGTCAGCAAATATGATCGCTCAAACTAAAATGATGAAGGCGCTGACTCTGAGTCGTTTGTTGTGTATATGAAGATCTTGGAGAGAGGTCTCACCGATGAGGAGTGTGAAGCTCTAGGGGAAATACTCAACAGCAGCTTCTCGGTGGATTATCTGGTCGAAGAGCCAGACTTGTAGGTCTAGATTCTTGGTCGCTGTAACAAGTTGTTTTTTTTATGGCGTCACTTAATTTATCTGTTTGGAACGTTCGGGGCCTCAATAAATTATCCCGACGTACCGCTGTTCGTGAATTGGTCGTGTCCGAGCAGGTCTCTTTGCTATGTTTGCAAGAGACCAAGCTTGCTAATGTATCTCAGGATTTAATGTTGGAAATGTTAGGAACAGAGTTTGACTTTTATGCTTTGCTTGCTGAGTCGACGCGTGGTGGCATTCTTATTGCTTAGCGGAAGCGAGATTGGGTGGTGTCCAATCCCACAATGGGAACCTACTCCCTTTCGGTCCGCGTGCGACCAGCTGCTGATCCCAATCAGCCCTGCTGGCACCTAACTAATGTCTATGGCCTCCATTTGGTCGCTGATAAGGTCGCTTTCCTTCAGTAAATAAGGGACTTAGGGTCCTCTTTCTCAGGGCCGTGGTTAATTTGTGGTGATTTTAATCTCATTTATAAGGCTGAAGACAAGAATAATTCAAGGTTGAACAGAAGACTGATGGGTCGCTTTCGCCAGGTCATCAATGACCTGGACCTAAAAGAAATTTTCCTACATGGTCGCCTTTTCACATGGAGCAATGAACGCCAACATGCCACTCTTGAGCGCATAGACCGGTTTTTTGTCAGTACTGATTGGGAAGACATTTTCCCTAATTCTATGTTGCACGCTTTGTCATCTCGGTGCTCAGACCACGCACCACTGCTACTACAGTTTGATTCCGCTTGGCTCCCTAAATGCCGCTTCCGCTTTGAAGTGGTCTGGCCCAAATTTGACGGATATCTAGAAGCAGTATAGGAGGGATGGGACACTCCATGCCCGATTGAAGACCCCTTACGGACTATTGACCAGAAGCTGAGGGCTACCAGTCCTGCTTTGCAGAGCTGGAGTGCACGCTTCGTTGGTTGTATCAGAACTAAGGTCGAGGCCGCGAAGGAGATCATATTACAACTTGATGTCATGCAGGAGAAAAGGTCGCTTTCTCCCACGGAAATTAATCTGAGACGCCAAGCCAAGCTGAAATATTTAGGGCTTACGTCCCTGCAACGCACTATTGCGAGGCAGCGCTCCTCGCTCAAATGGCTCTCAGAAGGAGATGCCACCACCAAATTCTTCCATCTGCACGCCTCCTTTCGGCGCAGAAAGAATTTTGTTCCATCCTTTCTAGTAAATGGAAATCAGGTCGTTAGAGAAGAGGATAAAGCTTAGGCTGCTTTTGACTATTTTGATGGCATTATTGGTTTCACGGCGGAAAGGTCACTCCGCCTTAATCTGGCAGCTCTAGGGATCCCAACTCTCCCGTTGCATGAGCTGGCTGCGTCTTTCACAGAAGAGGAAATCTGGGAGATTATCAGGGACCTGCCACCAGATAAGGCTCCTGGGCTGGATGGTTTCACTATCGCTTTTACCAAACTGCTTGGCTGGTTATAAAGGAGGACATCATTGCAGGATTTAATGCTTTATCCGCATTGGACTGTAGGAGTTTCCATCATCTTAATGATGCGATACTTACACTCCTTCCCAAAAAGGTCGCGCCCATTTTGGTCTCGGATTATAGGCCAATTAGTCTTATCCATAGCTTTGGGAAACTGTTTTCCAAAGGGCTGGCTAACAGACTAGCACCGTTGCTATCCCAACTAGTTCAATTAAACCAAAGTGCTTTTGTTAAAGGTCGCTACATCCATGATAATTTCAGATATGTGCAAGGATTGGCTAAGGCACTGCACACAAAATGACTCCCCAAGATCTTGCTTAAAGTTGACATCGCCAAGGCCTTCGACTCAGTATCTTGGCCTTTTCTCCTGGAGGTCCTAGAGCACATGGGATTCCCACCTCGCTGGAGAGATTGGGTTTCCCTCCTGCTTTCGACTGCTAGCACCAAAATCTTGCTCAATGGTAGCACCGGTCGCCGTATGTGCCATGCCCAGGGCCTTCGGCAAGGGGACCCTTTGTCCCCTATGCTTTTCCTCCTGGTTATGGAAGCTCTAATGCTTTGGTCACTCTAGCGGACTCCAGATCGTTCCTTGTCCCCTTGGGAATACCGAAAGCTAAATTTCGGGCCTCCTTGTATGCGGATGACGTAATCTTCTTCGTTTCACCGGTCGTGCCAGACCTTAACGTCATCTCTAAGATCCTTCAGGTGTTCCAGGAGGCCTTAGGCTTAACCACCAATTTTAACAAGAGTCACTTTTATCCGATCCGCTGCTCAGAGGAGGATATTTCGATAGTACTGGCCAACTTATCTTGCCAGGCGGGCACATTCCCATGCAAATATTTGGGGGTACCATTGTCAGTATGGAAACCTCACAAGACAGACCTCCAACCCTTGGTAGACAAGGTCGCAGACAGGTTTCCCACCTAGAAAGGTCGCTTACTTAACAAAAGTGGTCGCCTAGCCCTCATTAAAGACACGCTCTCCGCCATTTCGGTCTACCTTGCTATTTCAGTTTGCCTATCTAGCTGGGTCATCCGTGCCATCGAAAAAATAATGAAAGCTTTCCTTTGGACCGGATCCGAGGTGGTAACAGGTGGACAGTGTGCGGTCTTGGGCCAAAGTTTGTCGCTCCCTGGCCTTAGGAGGTCTTGGAATCAAGGACCTCAGACTTGATGGTGAAGCTTTGAGATTGAGATTGAACTGGCTAGCGAGAGTAGAACCAGAGAGGGCTTGGGCTTGTTTACCTATCTCCACCAGCCCTATGGCCCAAGCTCTGTTTGATGCCTCGATTTCGGTATCGATAAGGAATGGTAGCTCCGCCTTGTTTTGGAGAGATAATTGGTGTCAGGGTAGGTCGCTGCAATCCTTGGCACCAAACCTAGTGGCGGGGGTTGCTACCCATATCCAAAAAACAAGACTAGTCTCAGAAGCCCTGGCTAATAGGCGTTGGATTAAGGATTTCAAAGGCCCCACTACGGTTCAAGTCTTTATTGAGTTGTTTAATGTCCTAAGGTTGGTCAGAGAAATAAACCTGACGGATGAACCAGATAAGTTTCATTGGAAATGGACTCCGGACGATCGCTTCTCCTCGGCTAGTGCTTACAATGCTTTCTTTATTGGGCAGTCGGAGGTCCTAGGAGCTCGACTGCTATGGAAAATTAAAGCACCAAACAAGTGTCGGTTCTTCTTCTGGCTGGTGTTTCTTGGTCGCAACTGGACGTCTAACAGGCTGCTGCGCCATGGGATGCAGGAGGATGACACCTTGTGTTCACAGGAACCAGAGACTCTGGATCACCTGCTGTTACACTGCGTTCATAGCCAGGAGACGTGGTATAGGGTGCTACAAAGGCTCGGACTCCAGTTTTGAGCCCCTCCTGCAGGAGACTTACCTTTTGTTGACTGGTGGCTAAGGTCGCGCAAAATTTTACCCAAGCTAAAACGTCCGGGCTTCGACACTCTTTTAATCCTGGTCGCATGGAAGCTGTGGAAAGAACGAAACAATAGGGTTTTCCAGTTTCAAGCGCTGCAACCGGTTGCACTCTCACAGGAAATCATCGACGAGGCGTACCTCTGGCTGGCGGCGGGCTTCTCCAAACTACAGCGGCTGCTTACTCCAAGATGGTAGTTAGTAGTCTATCAAAGTTAGGTTCTTGTCTTGCTTTTCTCTGGTCCTTAGGGCTAATACTCGCCCTTTCGGTTGTACTGTCGGTTGTTGTTGTTTTGTGTGTTGGTCGTGGATGCATTCCCTAGGCAATTTCATCCGATATTGTATCAAACCTTCTTCTTCTTCTAAATGAAATACGTGCTCCGCACGGTCTCAAAAGAGATAGCTTCTAACACGTCTAAATAAATGTGTCTATTTTTCCTTGCTTGTTTTTAGGACATATTACTCTGTTTTTTTTTATATCTTGATGTCGAGCACAGCTTAAGTAGTGCATATTTTTACAACTGTTGGGTAGTCCAGTTACTACAGAATATTTTCTGATAGAAAATAAAATATCTGACTTTCAACCCAAAGTCTGAAAAAAAATTAAGGAATTTTTTAAAATAATATAACAAACTTTCAATTTGCAAGCTTAATCAAACCAAATTTTCACAAACAACAGAACCCAAAATGGATAAAAAGGATAATAAGAAAAAAAGGAATTGTGTCAAACAATGTTGTATTGTGCCATTTTTCGTCATTATTATTGAAGTGCAAGATCAAAATCAACTAGACAAATACTTCCAGCTTTTTTTATTCTACTTTTGGCGCAGGATCTTCTGTGTTCATTGTACACGCGTCTCAATATTGAGACGAATACACAAAGGAATCAGAAAAAAAATTATGTACGGCACTGAAGAACCATCGAACCAAGGCACGACACAAGGGCCCCACACACGCTCCAATTGTAGCACCGTGAAAAATAGTAGGCCACTGTACGTGACCGTTGTTACACTTGCATACACTGGTTCAATGTGGAGGCCTTGATGACAGATTAATTACACGGTCATTTGCAAGTTCAGCCACAGTTTTTGATACTCCCTGACCATCTATCCACTCAATTGTTTCATATATATTCAATCTGTTGGGCTCAACTTAGTTACGTAGTCAATTGCCAAGAAACTACTAGGCTAACATGACAAAGATATCTATGTAAGTATGCCTACATTGCTACTCAAGGCATACTACCGATTTTTCAAGCCACTACCCGCCTTCCCCATGTCCGTCCTGATGGAAATGGTCACTTCCTTTTGCCCAAAGTCTTTCCCTAACTAAACAAGCAGTGTGTGAATCCTTGGAATATACAGTACGTGTGTTCCCATCCTAGATAGCTTTCTGGTGTGTCCATGCATGGCACTACGTCTCTCCCTCATTTGCCTATATATACAGCAAGCAGATACCAAATGCCAATATCTCAGGACCTTAGTGTACCACATTCCACTGATCTTTGTGCATTGTTGCGTGGAACAACCATGGAGATGCAGCGCAATGAGGCTGTGAGAGGAAAAGTTTCCAAGATCCATTTCGTAGTTCAAGGTTTTGCTGTGGCTGCGATCATTTTGCTGCTAACCAATGGAAGCCAAGCTCACATCGATAGAAAATAGAATATCTGACTTTCGATCCAAAGTCTGAAATGTGGTTAAGGAATTTTTTAAAATAATATAACAAACTTTCAATTTGCAAGCTTAATGAAACAAAATTTTCACGAACAACAGAATCCAAAATGAATAAAAAGGATACTAAGAAAAAAAAGGAATTGTGTCAAACAATGTTGTATTGCGCCATTTTTCGTCATTATTATTGAAGTGCAAGATCAAAATCAACTAGACAAATACTTCCAGCTTTTTTATTCTACTTTTGGAGCAGAATCTTCTGTGTTCATGGTACACATACGCGTATCAATATTGAGATGAATACACAAAGGAATAAAAAAAATTATGTACGGCGCTGAAGAACCATCGAACCAAGGCTCGACACAAGAGCCCCACACACGCTCCAATTGTAGCACCGTGAAAAATAGTAGGCCACTGCACATGACCGTTGTTACACTTGCACACACTGGTTCAATGTGGAGGCCTTGATGGGTATATTCACTAGATGGCAGATTAATTACACAGTCATTTGCAAGAAAAAGATTAATTACATGGTCACATCAATTTAGTGAGTTCACCCAAAGTTTTTGATACTCCCTGAACATCTATACACTCAATTGTTTCATATATATTCAATCTGTTGGGCTCAACTTAGTTACGCAGTCAATTGCCAGGAAACTACTAGGCTAACATGACAAAGATATCTATGTAATAAGTATGCCTACATTGCTACTCGCCTTTTTTGAAGCCACTACCCGCCTTCCCCATGTCCATCCTGATGGAAATGGTCACTTCCTTTTGCCCAAAGTCTTTCCCTAATTAAACAAGCAGCGTGTGAATCCTTGGAATATACAGTATGTGTGTTCCCATCCTAGATAGCTTACTCGTGTGTCCAATTGTCCATGCATGCCACAACGTCTCTCCCTCATTTGCCTATATATACAGCAAGCAGATAACAATTGCCAATATCTCAGGGCCTTATACAACTGACCTTTGTGCATTGTTGCGTGGAACAACCATGGAGATGCAGCGCAACCAGGCTGTGAGAGGAAAGGTTTCCAAGATCCATTTCGTAGTTCAAGGTTTTGCAGTGGCTGCGATCATTTTGCTTCTAACCAATGGAAGCCAAGCTCACGTCGATCCTGCCAACACAACCGGTGGTCATACACCTCTCCTGATGTCAAACTTTCATAGGTAACTGATCGAACATTTATCTAGTTAGATCCAGTTCCAATCGTCGTCACTAGCAGCTAAGGATATAAACTCTAACATGATCTCGTGGTCTCTGATTTTGACATTGCCAGGCAGAACACAGCGACAAGCAAGGTGGTCAACGACGAGCAGTGGGTGATGGTGAAGACGAAGGGCAACCAGTTCTAGGCGGGACGTTGTTACACTTGCACACACTGGTTTAATGTGGAGGCCTTGACGGATATATTCACTAGATGACAGATTAATTACACGGTCGTTTGCAAAAAAAAAAGATTAATTACATGGTCACATCAATTTAGTGAGTTCAGCCAAAGTTTTTGATACTCCCTGAACATCTATCCACTCAATTGGTTCATATATATTCAATCTGTTTGGCTCAACTTAGTTATGTAGTCAATTGCCAAGAAACTACTAGGCTAGCATGAAAAAGATATCTATGTAAGTATGCCTACATTGCTACTCAAGGCCTACTACCGATTTTTGAAGCCACTACCCGCCTTCCCCACCCGGCCTCGGGGAGGCGGGACGTTGTTACACTTGCACACACTGGTTTAATGTGGAGGCCTTGACGGATATATTCACTAGATGACAGATTAATTACACGGTCGTTTGCAAAAAAAAAAGATTAATTACATGGTCACATCAATTTAGTGAGTTCAGCCAAAGTTTTTGATACTCCCTGAACATCTATCCACTCAATTGGTTCATATATATTCAATCTGTTTGGCTCAACTTAGTTATGTAGTCAATTGCCAAGAAACTACTAGGCTAGCATGAAAAAGATATCTATGTAAGTATGCCTACATTGCTACTCAAGGCCTACTACCGATTTTTGAAGCCACTACCCGCCTTCCCCACCCGGCCTCGGGGAGGCGGGACGTTGTTACACTTGCACACACTGGTTTAATGTGGAGGCCTTGACGGATATATTCACTAGATGACAGATTAATTACACGGTCGTTTGCAAAAAAAAAAGATTAATTACATGGTCACATCAATTTAGTGAGTTCAGCCAAAGTTTTTGATACTCCCTGAACATCTATCCACTCAATTGGTTCATATATATTCAATCTGTTTGGCTCAACTTAGTTATGTAGTCAATTGCCAAGAAACTACTAGGCTAGCATGAAAAAGATATCTATGTAAGTATGCCTACATTGCTACTCAAGGCCTACTACCGATTTTTGAAGCCACTACCCGCCTTCCCCATGTCCTTCCTGATGGAAATGGTCACTTCCTTTTGCCCAAAGTCTTTCCCTAATTAAACAAGCAGTGTGTGAATCCTTGGAATATACACTATGTGTGTTCCCATCCGAGATAGCTTTCTCGTGTGTCCATTCATGCCACTACGTCTCTCCTGGTGTCATACACCTCTCCTGGTGTGAAACTTTCATAGGTAACTGATCGAACATTTATCTAGTTAGATCCGGTTCCAATAGTCGTCACTAGCAGCTAAAAGGATATAAAGTCTAACATGATCTTGTGGTCTCTGATTTTGACATTGCCAGGCAGAACACAGCAACAAGCAAGGTGGTCGACGACGAGCAGTGGGTGATGGTGAAGACGAAGGGCAATCAGTTCATCGTCGGCGACCGGCTGTTCTACTTCAATGGTTTCAACTCGTACGCGCTCATGGTCCTAGCTGCCGACTCGTCGACCAGAGGGCAGGTCACCCAAGTGTTCCAGCAGGCAGTGGTGGTCGGTGTTGGGGGAGGCCCATCGTGTCCCCTCCCCCTAGCTCCTTGGCCTGTTTAGAAGTCGGCCCATAAGGGCCCAAATAGGCCAGAAATGTAGTGGGCCAGAATGGTTTAAGCCTTGGCCCTTTAGGGTTTAGCCCCCTCCTAGGGGAGAAAGGAAATTACTGTAACACCCTTAGGTCAAGGGTAAGATTGTAATCAGGATCTTAGGGTTGTAAGGGGGTATGAAGCTATAAATACTCCCCTTACCCCCCTCATGAAGGACATTGAGTACTACTTGGTAGCATATGGCTCTTGTTTACTCCTCTTTAAGTCCTTCCTAGGGTCCCTCCCAAGTGTGGTAGACCCTAGGAGGACCCCTCTTACATTGTTTGGCCTTGTAACCAACAACAGTTGGCGTCGTCCGTGGGGATCAAACAAGAAGCCTTGGCAGCATGACCAAGCAACGCTCGACGAAGACGGCTCGGAAGGCGAGGTCTTCGGGGAACGCACCCAAAGCATCGGACCCACGCGCGCCGCACACACCGAAACAAGACCTCCGGCGAGGGATGACGGCCTGCCGACGACACAGACGACCGCGCCGACAGTCCTGGCAGCCGTCACTACCATCCCTCCGACAGGTCCAAGTTCTTCCGCCTCGGGCAACCCGACACCGCTACCCCTCGCCGCCAACGCTACCCTCCCAGTCATCACCGAGAGACCAGAAGACGCAAGGGAGTCCTCGGAGGAAGATGAGCACATCGACACCGACGATGCCGAAGCCATGAACCAAAGGAGGCTGGCGGCGGCCAACGAGCGGCCGCCCAAGA
>LAPY01005214.1:11405-26895 GCA_000970635.1 Eragrostis tef | reverse complement strand
GGCCCGGAGCCTCCGAGCCAGGAGGAGGGCTTCGCCATCATCGCATCCTTCGACCTGCGACCCCGAACACCAAGGAGGGCTTCGCCAAGCCAACTCGGAACCAGAAATAGCCTTCGACAACCTCGAACGAGCTGAGTAACATCAACACCACGTTGGAGGGCTTCGACACGTCACACCTCGACCTTTGATCCCCCAACAAAGCGACCTTTTGATTTGTTGAAGAAGGAGACAAGATCGAACCCTTGTCATTCTCGAAAAGATTAATCTCTTTACTGATGCATCGAGCTCATGGCTAGCTTGAGAAGGCCGGCATGAGGAACCTCAAGATGATCCCTATAGGTGGACCACTATGAAAACAACATGTCAAGACTCCTCTTCGAGACCAATCTCATCCTTGTGGTGAGATGCAAAGCCTACAACACACTATGGAACCGTGTCCATGTTCACACACGAGCATATGACCCAGAATTGCTACACAAGATAGGTATAAACGTCAACATTGCCAATGTTGAGAAGCCGTAGGGTGGGATGATTTTGCTTGTGTGGGTAGGCAAGGTTCCCTCCTGGTTACCATACAGTTTATGCACCCTGCTAGTAGTTGACAATGATTTTACTCTTCGGTTCTTCCAGAAGGAGTATCACCTACTTTCATGGAATAGTCTTAATCTACACAACAGCTCAAGTGCAGCACGTTAATAATAATGGTGGATCTCGATGTACATGGGAGCACGTTAAAAATGATGATTGTAAATCTTCATGCATGAACATGTCAGCACATTAATAACAGTGGTGGATCTCAATGCATATATCAAAAAATTATGATTTTTGGAGATTTCAGGCTAAAACCTTGAACCATGAGAGCTAAATATATCTCTCACTGTTCCAGCAACAAGCATGAGAGATATAGCTTCCATATATCTCCTATTGTTCGAATCATGAAACGTAAAAGATATAATCCTTCTCCCACGGATATTAATTTACTTTTTGTTTCTTTTCATGGTTGTAGACTTTAATCGTTGGAGAAAATTTACCTGTTACATTCCATAAGGTCCATGAGACAAGGGGCATTTCATTAGCTGTACAAAACTATGATTAGACATGCAGCGTGGTACTGGGGTGCAGATAATGTATTCAAATGCCAGTGTCAAGTTGTGTACTAGATGTGCACGTTACTACTGCGCAGAAACCCATGTTTTTTTAGCTCATTGACTGAGTGGGGACTTCAAGGTCTAGTGCAGCAACTCCAGCTTAGCTCATTCACTGACTGGGGACATCAAGGTCGAGTGCAGCAACGCCAGCTTATTTATAGTCATGGAGATGCAGATGCATCTTCCAAGCAGGAACAGCCAACAAGACAGTCTCTTTGCATAGCTTATTCATCCGTATACATTTCCACAAAGGGGGAGTAAAGGAGGAAGGATACATGGATGCGGCCTATGGCATCGTCATCGTGGGTGGTGGTATCTGCGGCCTTGCCACTGCTCTGGCTCTTCACCGGTGACCATCTCGTTTCCCTTTTTTTTTTTTTGTTCCTTTCTAGATCCCCGTTGCCGGAACAGAGCATAGCTTTTTTATTTGTAGAATTCCAGTTTCTGTGTCTTGTTTAGCAGATATACTTGAAAATGTAAAGACTAGATCATGGATCCATCTATACAAGAAGAAGTCATGTCTATCAAATGTCCTACCACGTTCAATTGTGACAACAGGAAAAATATACTATTGACTTGTTTCTAGGAAAGGGATTGCTAGTATTGTGTTGGAGAAGTCTGAGACTTTGCGAGCAGATGGAGCAGCCCTTACTGTTTATGTCAACGGATGGCGTGCTTTGGAGCACCTTGGGGTTGCTGCAGAGCTCCGGAAGACTGCACATGCCATCACGTCGTAAGTTTCTCACTTTGCTTGTAGAAATGTATGGAGTATTATATACCGTTCATATGAAAAAGAAAAGAAAGCTTTACTAGTATAAGTTTTCTGGGATAGGTAAATTAAAATTTTTACATGACATAAATTGCAAGTCAATTAAATTCGATCTCAAGAGGCCATAAAAGAATACGAAAATATCTCTAGTAATGTGGAACAGACACAAATGGTAAGTGTCTACTATGAGATGATACTACACGAAAGAGTACCGTTTTTCTTTGGCATTTCAGGCAACACATCGTGTGGGAGAATGGAAACAAGAGTACTAAGGTACCCGTCAGGTAAGTACATGTATAGCTTTTCACGTAAGCTAGGTAGTCATGAGTCATGAAGACGAAGTCAACACAACTGTAGTAGCCTATTCTTGTGGCCCACTACCAAGTAAGAAATCTTTGATTTTGCTAGGAAGGAACACCGGTGCTTGAAAAGGAAGGATCTCATTGAGACACTGGCGAAGAACATCCCTGAAGGGTCAATCCGCTTCGGTTGCCATATTATAGGCGTCCATGAAGATCCTAGTACCCATGGCGTCGTTCTTACATTAGTGGATGGTAGCACCATTAGGACTAAGGTTATGGGGCCATGTTCATGCTACTGCTAAATTCAAAATTGCAATCATATACTTTTCAATGCTTTCATCAGAAAGCCAGTACCTGTCGATTCCTTTTCAATGTCTAACACCTTTTTCTGAAACTCATGGTGATAATGTGCAGGTCCTCATTGGATGTGATGGCACAAACTCAGTGGTGGCTAAGTATCTAGAGCTGTCCCCGCCGAAAACAGCCGCACTCACCATTCTGCGTGGATTCACAAGTTATCAGCATGGGCAACCATTCGGGACCGAATTTCTGCGCCTAAGAGGGGACGGTTTCTTTCTTGGTCGCCTTCCAATCACGGACAATGTAGTCCATTTCTTCGTAGCAATACCCAATGATACCATAGGTATGATGAAGGAGAAACCATCCTCTAAATTCAGACATCTTACTTACCATGTCCTAACTTAAGAAGCAAACTTTTCTGACAACTCCTGATCATCGGAATTTTCACATGATCCAGCTGTCAGTGCCACCACAAACAAGGAGAGCGCTGTGAAGGATCTCGCGCTCAAGAAGCTGAAAGAATTCCCAGCCGAGGTCGCCGACGTGGTCCGGGATTCCGAACCAGGGTCCCTGAACTTGGTGACCAGGATCTGGTTCAGACCTCCATGGCAGGTCGCGTTCGGCACGTTCCAGAAGGGCACCGTGACCGTCGCCGGAGACGCAATGCACGCCATGGGCCCGTTCATTGGCCAGGGCGGCGCCTCCGGGCTGGAGGACGCTGTCGTGCTCGCCCGTGCACTGTCGCGTGCCGCCGCCGTCAAATCGTGTGGTGATGATGAGAAGAAGATGGTCGAGGTGGCGATTTCGGAATACGTCAGGGAGAGGAGACCGAGGTTGGTGATGCTGTCCCTGGAGTGCTTCGTCATGGAGATTCTGTCACGCGCGAAATCGATCGTCAAGAAGCTTGCCTGCATGGCCATGCTGTTTTTTCTGGGCAGCAAGTCGCAAAGGCATATGAACTACGACTGCGGTTGCCTCTAGAAGACTAAACTCGTTGTACTTCGTCCAGTCATCAATTAACGCCAAAGAACAATGTATGGTGCTCGACACCCGGTTTGTAAGGCTTAGGCTACTCCCAACTGAAATTTCATTTTCAATAAATAAGATATGGAAAGTGATTTACGAGGAGAGAGGGAAAGAGTTTCATCTAGATGAAACTAGTGCTACACAACTTCCCACACTTTTGAAACCCACTAGAGGTTGTGGGGCGCCAGCCTTCCAACCTTTATTCTGTTCGTTTTGTAGGACCAATTTTATCCCTCCTCTTATTTTCTTTTGATCACGTAGACGTAGGTATTGGTACAATCTACTGATTCAAATACTTGACTGCAAATGTGACACAAGTGTATGGCATGGTTTTTGTCCAGTGATCTTAGTCGTGAGGTATAGTTTGAGCATCTATATCAGGGCCTCTAACAAAATCTAATCTCCAGCACGGCCCCTATACAACCCTTATATTTGTGCATGCCCTCAAATCCTCCCATACGGCATGGGTCCCACGTGCCTTTTACCCTGCTGCACACTCTCTCCTTCTCTGCATCCCTCCGTCCACGAAAAGAAATCTGCAGTATAATGACGAATTTTGGGCGTCACCCGCCACTCCCAGTGACTTTTCTTTTTATGAATCACGATTTATGACCTTTTCATGTCCAATTGTGATTTATGCCCCCCTTTTGTTTCGCCTTTAGACTTCGCGTTCCGCATACGTGATTATAGTCGAGTACTGATACGAACCGTGTGGCAACCAGCAGTATGTCATCTGACTGACAGCTCCTGGCCTTTTATTTTTATTTTTAAATTTTTGTGAGCCAAGCTCCCAGTTTTTTATGAGTCCAACTTTAGCTAGATAGGCTGTCCTTCGTTGGTCCCACACATTTGGCTTCGGTGGGTCCCTTTTTTGTTAGGATGTACGGTTCATGAGACCCAATGCGGGCGCAACCACTTTCGGCTCATATTGTTTTCGTCATTGCCATGTCTATTTATTTTGGTCATTAAATGTCGTCTGTTGACCGAAGGCTAATTGTGTCCACAATTACAGCATGGGTGCGCTCTGGGATGGAACCCCGTATGGGTGCACTTTGGCATGGAACAATACTTCATTTGAATAGTGTTTGACACCATACTGAGTATTCAAGGATGCGTATAAGAAAGATCCATGATTCATAGTAGGACGGTAAACAAAATACTAAACTAAGCAGCAAATTAGAAAGCCAAGCTTCAGTCCACGCGCTCAGATACTCTTCAGATCAAGCACAACTGATAATCGTTCCTGCTGCTCGATGTCCTACACATTGTCGCACTCAACCTCTGAACATACACAACTAAGAAAGGCTCTCACACGAGAGAGAACAGCAGGGATCAAGCACACCACTCCCTGTAGAAAGATACAAAAAGTGCAAGCGACATAGTGTTTGCGTTTTGTAATTCCAAAAAGAGATTCATCGAATAAAAATGACATATATCTTAATCTTCATGTACTCTTGACGCCCAGCACCACGATGTGCAATTGGATCATGGCCTGCAGTAGGAAATCACTCTTTAGAAAAATTCCCTGAAGTACTAAAATTAAACTAATTTACTTATTGAAAGATATATGGATCACCTTCATATTTAATTGTCTGTATAGTGGAATCAAATCCATACTATTATGATGGATTTCTATTGGCACATCCAATTTCGTAAAAATAATTGCCACACGCTGCTCCTCTATCCCCATAAGCATAATACACTAAAGAGTCTTACAGAGTAAAATTGCCAGCTAAATGTGGTTTGGAGCATCACCAAGTTTATGATTCCATTCATGGGTCCAATTGGTTGGCCATGACATGGCAACAGTAACTACAGGATAAAAGAAAAATCAACTAATTCAAGCAAAACAAATAAGGGACTGTCTGAACTTCCTATAAACAGAAAACTGAACCCAATCGGCCATATTATCAGTTTCGAGATTTTTTCAAGTCTCAAATAAGGAAGATTCTTTCGTTTTTATATATAAAAAAATCATTGCCATAGAAATTATTTCGTATGCAAGGAGAAAACAGAAAAGAGACTACCAAAGCTACCTTTAGCTTTTCTATAATCAAACACAGAACTCAGATCTTGTGAACTCTGATATTCAACACTGTACACTACAGAATTCCATATTGATTGCCTGAGCTTAAGGAATATGAAAGTGTATGAAAAGGCAAACAACAACCCAATATATGAAGTCAAATGGCAACCCAATATATGAAGTCAAATGGTACATCAGGATGAACAACTTTCGATGGGTGATGTACTAAATACTTTAGGCAATAAAAGATAATGCGTATGCAGCACAGGCAAGATAATCAAAGAATTGAGAAAATACATAGTAATTGAAGGAGATGCATATCTTCGGCGTGAGAGGAAATCAAGCATCGGGGGCTACCGCGGCATGGGGCTACGGAACTGTGGCGTAGAGTATCGCTGCCGGCGAGGAGTATCAGGGCTTGTTTGCTTGCTGCCCTGTCAGGCAGCACGCTGCTCAGGCATCACGCTCAGCTGCAGGCGTCCGACCGTGCCTGAGTCAGGCAGATTTCTCACGCTGCAAAGCAAACAGGCCCTCAGTGCCGCTACTGGCGAGGAGGACCAGCGGACGTAGATTGGAGAAGAAACAATTCGTCTAGCGCTGGATGGAAGCTTGGAAGCGAAAATGAAGACGACGACTGGACTAGGAGGCGGCGGCCTCGGAAAGGAAGGCAGGGGATGAGCCCCGGATGCTTCACACGCAAGATATCTAACGGATTGTATTTCGGGGTGACGTAGCCTAGCCAGGAGAAGAGATTGAAACAGAACCTGGTATACACAAATTATAGTTTTTATGTGCACGATCGCGAGCACATACGCGCCATCGCCATCCGGCCAACTCGACCTGCACGACACGCCCCAACGCGAGGACACACGCGCACACCATCACGCATTGACACACACACGACACGAGCACGAACTCATGAACCTGCTACTGTACACACGCGACACAACGCACACCATGCCCGATCGCACATGGCGTGGTTTATTTTCTAACACCATCCAAGTAACACTTCTCTGAAAAGTAGCTTAGATGGATCAATCACTACGTAGGAATAATCGAAAGTAGTTGAGTGAATTATACAAAACTATAACTATTTGTGTCGAAGTTTCACAAAACTACAACTTTTGAAACCTATTTCAGAGAACTACAACTATTTTGACCAAGTGTTTCAGAAAACTACAACTTTTGTGTCTGGCCCCACATGTCAATCTCAGTTTTAAAACACTACCATCTGTAAGGCTAACATGTGGAACCGGACACAAAAGTTGTAATTTTCTAAAACATATGGTCAAAATAGTTGTAATTTTTTGAAATAGGTTACAAAAGTTGTAGTTTTGTGAAACCTGAGCACAAATAGTTGTAGTTGTGTGCAATTCACTCAAAGTAGTTACACTGCTGATAGTCAGTTTACTGTTGTTCGATGGCTCTCATGCATGGAATTGACCCATCGACTTGCACGTAGTGCCGTGCCATTATAAATTGACCCATGCACGGAGCACGACGCTAGTACACATTATAAATTGTAGAACTTTGGGTTGCTACATTCTAGCTAACACTGGCCTAGCACTGCCGATTCTGTACATTGTAGACAGGACAATGGTTTTCCAAAAAAAAGGAAACGGAGTAACAAAGAGTCCCTTCAAGGAAATTCAAAGAGGAGACGGTGTTATTTGCAAGTTGCATGATTCCGGTCCATGGCCTCAAACCTGAAGTTTCTACCTGCGTTACCTCACATGGACGCACTATCTGCTACAGCAAGCCAAAAACATTGCGACGCCGAGTCATGACGCTATGGCATAGACGGCATGGCGGCATGAGTGGTGGCGAGGAGTCGGAGTGTGGATTTGCGTGACAGGAGCCGGCAAACAACAGTGATTTCCAAGAGAGGGAAGGGAGACGCCGTGGCTATCGAGCTCAGCCGCTGCACCTTGCGTCGTGCGGCCTCGGCTAGGTCCGCCTGATGACTACCAAGTCCACGTGCAGTCAACAGAACTCGGACCAAACTGAGCCGCATGTTTCTGAACGGATGTCAGCCAGGGACCACAGGGATGGTAGTTATTTCAGACAGCTCCTGCCCCTAACAAGATTTCCGATAATTACCGGAATTTGGCAATTTCCAGATTTCTGGGACAGATATAAATTGACGCTATAAAATTCAATCTCGGCAGGTTCTAGCAAATCCACATGAACAAAAATCTAGCAGGATGTACTGGTAAGGTACAACAACAAGAAGTAGATCGAGCAAAATTTTCACAAGATGTGTGAACAAACAACCAAGTGAGTAAGAGACAAGGAGACACAAGATTTGTTGCAACAAAGATTTAGGTTGTCTTCAACCCTAAACCTCACCAAGCAACCACTAAGGTCAAGCTTGTGGAGGTGAATCAAACATTCACAAACTTCTCAAGGCACACCACAAGCTTGGGTGCTCAAGAGCAATGCCTAGCCGGTTGGAGGAATGAATTTCTCAAGAGTAACAAATGGTGTTAATGGATCTTGACGAGAATCCCGTTGCTCAAGAGATGGTAAATTAGTCTTACAAGGTTCATTCCTCAATTTCTCAACCAATCCCTCAAATCCAACAAAGAATCGAGCTCAAGGGGATGGGAGAGTTAGAGAGGAGCTAGGATTTCTCTCTTTCTTGCACAGGAGTCCAAAGTGTATGACAGTAAGAGCCCAAATGGGAAGAAGGGGTATTTATTCCAAAACCCTCAAAACTAGCCATTGTTATGTAATTCTGACAATTTTTTCTGAGATCTACTTTAGCAACCGCCCAGAAACTAAGTCATTTGACACAATCCTAGAAAAACTAGAATTCTGACACTAAAGTTGGAATGTACATTCCGGTAAAAACCGGAATTCCGATCTAATGTCAGATTCTCAATAAAAGTGTTAGTTCCATTTATTTGTTTCGTCGCCAATCAACCAAAACATAATTAATGGCCTAGATGCACTCTCAATGACCAACTTTAATTTATTGAACACACCCCACCTCGGTCACATAACAAAAGTTGAGCGATGGTCGGACACAATAGTGGTCACGCAATGTAAGAATAGGTGTACAAAACATATTCTTTGTTTAAATTTTACCATGTGTTAAACAATTGATCTCATTCTAACTCAACATTTTAATTTATTTTTAAAAATATAAAAGAACAAAAAGTAGCATGATATTCCAAAACCAACATGTTAGAATAATTAACCACGGCCCTCAAAATGCCACATTGAAAACTTATAACTAGATTAGTCATTACATTTTTATCATGTACCAAGATATCAATTCGCCATAGACACCTTTTATCTAGAAAGAACATAAAGAAAATCAATTTTAGGAGAACCTTGGTCACTCCATATTGCTGATATGTGAGGTTGGTTCTACCTAAACCACAAATCTGTCGAGTGGCTGGCATGTTTTCTGCTGATAATGGGTTGAGTTTTAGGTTTTTGAGGGAAATTTTTTCCTTTTCAATTTTAAAATTGTTTTATTACTTGTTTCATTCTACTATCGTTTCATGCCTATAGAATGATAAAGATATAGAACTTGATCCCAAGTCACTTTATTTTGATTATAATTTAGCACACACACGATGTGTATATGGATTATAGAAAAATGAGGCAAAAATGAGTCAAACTTCCTTCCTTCTGGCTCCTGGCCCAACATATGTTACACCTATTATTTTGAATTTAAAGTTCTTATATATCTTCAGTGATAGAGGGAAAGCTAGTCCTAATTAGGAGAAGAATGGAGGAAGGGCACAATCCTTTTCGGATGTCGTTGTATATTTGCCGTGTTGGTGGCTTTGTTACCGAGTCAATATAATCCAATGCACTTTTAAAGTTATATCTGCATAGACCATTTTGAAAATCTTAAAAGTTATTAGATGTACCTATATGAAACCAAGAAATTTCAAAGCTCTGTTGCTATGGTGATTGGTGAGGAAAACTAAATGTCAGATAGAACGAGGCTCCCAATAGTTCTTTACCTCTCTCCTGGTCGTCAGGGAAGAAGATCTTTTGCCATCCATAAAGTTCTGTTCTGTCTCCATTGCAAATCAAAGCACTATATTGCACCGAAAATACGCTGTTTTGATGTAAACTCTACCTAAAAACGTGATCCATCTGATTCAAACGAACATGAGCAAACTCTGCTTTGTAGCGCCATCAAATGGTGTTTTTAATACTTATTCCAGTGCGCTGGTTAATAAAACTAGAGTTTGCTGGAAGTGACACGTCATATACCATGAGAGTTCTGGGCAGTCGTGGGCCAGTGGCCATATCAGCGTTTGGAAGTAGTAAAACATATACCTGTCGCTTGTGTTATGAACTTATGATAGTATCAATCCCCCAGAAAATGCGTCAAAAGAATTTGGATAGACGTTAAGTTCGAGAAACAAGATGATTCCACTACTGTGTTGAACCATCCAAGCTGGTCAGCATGTAATCAAGGTACTACACATTTCAAGGTGGAACAAAACAATTTGACATTCCACGACACACGATATAGACATAAACCAAAGGAATCGCGGAAGAATCAACTCGTCCCTCATGTATGAGAATCTTAATCCGGACGGCACTAGTACGTAGCTAGGAGCAGAAGTGGAGGAATGCACGGCTTTCTTGGAGTAAACTTTGCTTACGTAATGTTCCGACCCATGACTGCAACAAAATTCAAACATTCGACGTATAAGTTGGTGCTTCCATATCCTAACGACCATGGCATTGAACGTGGCCAGCAATCCAACGGACTTCAACAGTTCAGTTAGGTAGTTCGGCAGGAGACCTTCTATAGAAACCGCACAACAACAACACATGCAAGCAAGCTTCCAACTTAAACCAAATTCCTAGCTAACCTGGAGTCCTGATCCGTTGGCATCAAGCCTCTGATTGTTCTCATCATGGCGGAGCACATGCATCTCGTATAGATAAACTTCTGCACGTAATACAGGAGGTTAAAAAGTCTACGTTGCTCATGAAAGGAACCAAAAGCTAGGATGAATATGGACAATAAATTAGGCAGTTTCTTATAAGACCTGCCAGTAAAAATAGCTATCGAGTCTTGCAGATCTTACAAAAACCATAACTTATTCAAATAGAGCTGAGTTGCTTTTATGCAAATAGTAGCCCAAAATTTATTTGGATTCCTTCCATTTTGTAAGGATGTATGGTCGCAAAATCAAGATGATACTATACCTGGCTCTGACCAATGGCTGCTCAGAAGGTATCAATGTGCTACGAACTCCAAGGTAGAACGAAATATACCACGAGATACGATGCACACGATTGCATTAAAATCTCTATCGTAACGGCTCTACGTAGGCTGCTCGGAACTGGAATCTAGACTAACTATTGTGTGAACACTTTCATGATAGCTTTCATAAGGTGTCACTTATGTTGACTATACATTAACTGACGTACAAGTTTTTTTTTTGCGAGACAACTGACGTACAAGTTGGTTCTAACGTCCTAACGACCAGGGCACTGAACGTGGCCAACAATCCAAGGTGGTCTATGCAATATGTGCTGTTCCTTGCCTTCTATATATACCCCCTATAATCCCGCCAATGAGATGCACTGCAATAGCACACGCTACACATCTTCACACATAAATTAGGGACAAGAAGCACACCACCATGGCATCCTACCTTAGCAACAAGTCTCATCTTACGACGGCACTAATACTGCTCACTGTCGTAACCATGATAGACCGCATCTCGTATTCCGTTGAGGCCCGGGATCTGTCCGACTCCACCGATGGCTACGGCGAGGAGGCGATGAAGGAGAAGCATGAGAAGTGGATGGTGGAGCATGGCCGCACTTACAAGGATGAGGATGAGAAATCACGGCGGTTCAAGGTATTCAAGGAAAACATTGATTTTATTCACATGTCGAACGCCGCTGGGGACAAGAAGTACACCCTGGGGGTCAACAAGTTTGCCGACATTACTAGGGATGAGTTCACTGCCATGTACACTGGATTCAAGCCCGTGCCACCCGGGGCAAAGAAATTGCTTGGTTTCAAGTACGCGAATGTAACCCTGTCTGACGACAATCAGGAGGTTGACTGGAGGAAGAAAGGTGCTGTTACTGGTATCAAGAACCAAGGCCAATGTGGTACGTAACAAATCACTTCGTATGTAACTGTACACAAATTGATTTGTAGCATTCTTGATATATGTATAATTTGCAGGTTGCTGTTGGGCTTTCTCTGCTGTGGCGGCCATTGAGGGCCTCCACCAGATCTCGACAGGGCAGCTGGTGTCTCTGTCGGAGCAGCAGCTCCTGGACTGCTCAACCAACGGGAACAATGGCTGCAACGGCGGCTTAATGGACAACGCCTTCCAGTACATCATCGGCAATGGTGGAATCACCACCGAGGATGCCTACACTTACACTGCACAACAGGATATGTGCCAGTCCGTTCAGCCGGCCGTCACGATCAGCAGCTACCAGGATGTGCCAAGCGAAGACGAGAATGCTCTTGCCTCCGCCGTTGCCAACCAGCCGGTCTCGGTTGGAATTGATGGGAGCTCGAGAGCCTTCCAGTTCTACCATGGCGGTCTCATGACCGCGGACGGATGCGGCGAGAACTTAGACCATGCAGTGACAGCGATTGGGTACGGCACGGCGGAAGATGGGAGCCAGTACTGGCTGCTCAAGAACCAGTGGGGCGAAACCTGGGGTGAGGGAGGCTACATGAGGCTCCAGAGGGGCACCGGCGCATGCGGCATTGGCAAGCAATCCTCCTACCCGCTTGCATGAAGAACCAAATGGGAAACCCTAATATCTACATATCTGTCCACATATGCTTTGCATAAGATACATTGATCTGAAGGCTGTGGAATAAATCATGAAACAATAATGGAGCTCAATTACATGAAGAATGCTAGCGTTTCAAAAATCGTCATAACACGATGTAATTTTAAGAATATGTATTCAGTGTTGTCGGATAATAAATGTGTGCTATAATCCCAACTAAAGATGGAGCAGAATTAAAACAGACTACTATATATGAAAATCATAGCTCTTGCCTATATCTACAGCATTATAGTTGAAAATTAATCTTTTCCATCTGAGACCACATAAGTGGCCAATTAAGTTATGAACTTCAAGCACTGTACACTAGAAAACAACGATAGTCCTATGTAAACTTTTAAGAGGAGAAATGCCCACAGTATCGGTTAGTAACGACCACCCCAGTGCCGGCACAAATACTATTATTTGAAAAAGATTTCATTGATGGAGTGGTGATAACCAAGATTAACTATCCTGTGTTTCAACACTATATGCTCAGAAGTTTCTAATAATTAAGTAAATAATTTTTTTCTAAAATACATTTGATTTTTGAAAAAATATTTTTATGTATCTATATTCTGTAAAGATTCAAAGACAGGTCCGAGAACTGTACTATCCAACTTCTAAACAGTAGGTTGCTAAAATTTAACTAATATAGATCCAAACGGGTGACTAAACCGGCCACCTCCTAATGTTTAGCCCACTAACCACCTAAACACTCCTAACTCAGGAGAAAAGCAAACTTGTGTCCTTTTTTTTAACTTCTAAGTCAGGGACAATTAGCCCTAGATACAAACAGGGGTGGCTAAAGTTTTAGGTCGCCAGCTAGATAGAGGATACAAAAAGAGCCTAGTTACCAACATGAATTTCGAAAATGATTAAGAAAGTATTCCCTCTAGTGTCAGCAAACCTGTCGTTTTGGATATCGACACAGTCTTCTAAACATAGGTTTGACTAATACTTTTTGCTATTAAAAAATAATAAAATATAGTTGAAGTGTACTTTTATGAAATAATATTTCAAAATGAATCTACTCATGTCATTCTCACGTTTCCAAACTTAATATATAAAAAGTTATTTACTATTAAAGTTAAAAAGTTTGACTTATGACAGCCTCAAAACCACAACTATTTTGAAACTGGAGAGAGTATCATAT
This sequence comes from Eragrostis tef, assembly GCA_000970635.1. Classification (NCBI taxonomy): domain Eukaryota; kingdom Viridiplantae; phylum Streptophyta; class Magnoliopsida; order Poales; family Poaceae; genus Eragrostis; species Eragrostis tef. The sequence continues at coordinate 13,376 of LAPY01005214.1, read as the reverse complement.
TTATAAAAATCGACCACTTGTGCTATGGTAGTATCTGTGACACCCCGTGTCACTGGAATTCCAATCAGTGCAAATCAAACTGAAGAAAAGATGAAATCAGACCAATTCCAAATTTGAAATTTATAATTCAAACAATTGTCAAATCCAAGCTTCTGAAGAAACTCAAACTTTTCTGAAATCAATAATTCAAACAATTGTCAAATCCAAGCTTCTGAAGAAACTCAAACTTTTCTGAAACAACTTGATCCAACCAAAAATCCAGGAGATTGCCAATATCAAATCAGAAGTTTGGAGAATTTTTGGAGATTTTTTAAATTCGTTTTGATGCTCAAATAAATCCTCAAAATCCCAAAAATGCCTAACTTTGATTAGCTGCCATTTCAATTCTATTTCGAATTGAGATGTCCATGTTATGTCACTGAAAAGATCTTTTCATCTTCTTTCGAATGCAACTGGTTTCATCCTTTTTGGAGGTCATTTGCTAGTTCGATCTGAGCGTCAAATTTTGGGGAAAAACAGAGTTTGAATAAATCGGGAAAAGAAAGATGCTGTGGAGCCCATCTGTCAGCCTCTCACCAGTCGCTGCGCGCGTCGGAGATTTGCATCCACGTCGCCGACGGTGAACGGCGCTCCTCCGTGGCGCCCTGGCCCACGCTCGGCCGCGGGACGGCTCTAAAAGAGCGCCCCGCTCCTCCCTCCTCTTCCCCGGACTCATTCTTCTCCTTCCCCGGCGCGAATCCTCGCCGCCATTACCACCTACACCGAGCTTGAGCTCCTCTCGCTGACGAATAGCCGACAACGAGCCTGCCGAGCCGAGCTTCCGCCTCAAACTACACCGCCGAAGGTTCCTCGAACTCGCCATGGCCACCAAGCCTTCCCAGACGCATTGAGCCACGCGAATTTCCCCGTTTGCTCCTCGTCGGCAAGTCGAGCTCCCTCGCCGGTGCTGTCAATTCCCGCCGTTCTGGTGAGTCGCTCGTTGTCTTCTTGCTCTGGGAGCAGCACAGGAATCTCACGCTTCTCCCTCACCTCTCTTTTCTTGGTTTCCGCAGCTCGCCGAGGCCTGTCGCCCTTTCTTCCCCGCAGTCGTCGGCCACCGTGAGGCAACTTCGAGCCGCCGGCCACTCTCCGAGCACCCTCCTCATCGACCCGCTCGTCCGTGGGCTAGATCTCATTGAGGTGAACCTCTAGCGCCCCGCCGTTCCTTCCCTCTCCCTCTGTAGCTCGCCCGCGTTGTCGCTTTTTCTCGCCCGAGCTCCACCACTCACCGCCGTCGACTTCTTGCTCCACCATTGGGTTCCCCACCGCGGGTAGAAGCTCCCTGTTCTCGCCGTTTTTCCAAACCCCGCCGGAAACCCACTCCGGCGAGTCGCGCCGCCGCGCTCTGGCGAAAGTCCTGCCGGCACACGCTGGACCACAGAGCGTGGATCTGTTGTGGCTACACGGGATCTCGTGGACCACATTGAAATCACACAAAATGTGTACGCTGTTTGCTGTAAAAATGCTTTTGCACAGATCTTGCTTAATTCATAATTAATTTAATATTACTCAATAAATCCTGAATTTTTGCATGTCTGTTAAGCCACTGTTAACACGCTTACAGAACATTTTTATACTGTCATATAATGTATAATTATTTACTTATGATTTAAATCGAGATCGGCCATGTTTAAATCGTTATAAATAATTCAGTAGTCAATAAATCGTCAAACTTCACAGTAAATCACTTTCAGTGGTATTGATCCTTAGAAAATGCCACTGGACCAAAGATAATTTCTGAAGTTCATTTCACCACTTAATCAATTTGAATTAAATTAAGTAACTAACTTAAATGAGAGTCAATGAAGGAAATACTAATAATGAAAATTAATCTTATGCACTTACAGTGTAAACGACTGTCCCGTTAAATAATTTAACTCATGTATGCATCATATTATCATTGCATCTAACTTGCATTATATTTCTTGTCAT
>LAPY01005213.1:12492-30395 GCA_000970635.1 Eragrostis tef | reverse complement strand
ATTATACGAAGTTATACGACCCCGACGGACCTTAAAAGGAAGATGGCGGGGCGGTGCTTTCGCTGCCTCTCCACTCGCCACTGTGTGGCTAGCTGTAGGAACCCGTTCAAGTGCTTGCTCTACTCTTGCTTCGGCCACGGTTTCCGTCACTGCCCGTCGCTCCGGGGCCAAACATACGGCTCTTCTGTTACTGTGCACCCGAGGCAAATCAGGTTTGCCTCTCAAAATTGGCTATGGGCTCCTTCTGTGTAATTTAGCCCCACTCAAAGCTCTCAGGCATGGTTTGTTTGCAGTCAACTTTATTATAGTTCCACTTCTGTAGTGAATTAGTACTTTGGTTAATTACTTCATCGTCAGCTGCCCAAACTGCACTTATCTCTGATATCGCCGCCAAACATCTAAATAAGCAACAAAGGCACATCATTTACTGGGGCTGCTACTACCAGTCTACCATTTCCAGCATCTAAAGCACAATAGGCTACATGCAGGACGCATCAAAGCTTTCTTTAGGGTGTTAATCTAGCTGCATGACTATCCAGTGCTAGGTTGCTAATCTAGCTGCATGCTCCCCGAACATACGATGCACCAAAAGAAAAATAAGGAGAAGAGTAAGCTCTAGGTGTTGTTTTCTTCTCAAAAGGGTAGGGAGAAGAAGATCCTTGGTCTGCTTCGCAAGGGCAGGGCAGAGGATCTTGTGGGTTTGCTGGAGATGAGAAGGGGCAAGGGTGGCCTGGCGGAAACATGAGCCGGCCCGTTGCACTCGCGCTCACCAACGGCCAGTGGAAGCGGGGTCTTTGGCGCCTGTCCACTGTTAAGAGATATGTTAGTTAGCCGACTTGCATAGCAAGTCATTGTAATCAACTTGCTTAGCAAGTTATTGTAACGCCAATATCTGATCCTAACCATCGTAGCATATTGTTGTAATCATTATCTGTTAGTTAGGATGGTGGTTAGGATTGATTTTCGGATGGCGCTGGACTCCACGTACTTTGTGTATAAATAGTAACACGAAGCTGACCCTCTGTAGGTCATTCAACCCAAATATTTTGACATGGCACCAGAGCCTATTCGTTCCTGATCCAATATGTCCACCGATAACTCATCTAGTTCTTCCTCATTTTCCTCAACCACGTCGCAGTCCTCCTCAACCATGGCCAGCGCCACCATCTCCCTGCCTGCCAGCAACTCCGTCACAATCAAGCTGGGGCGTGACAACTACATGTTGTGGCGCACGCAGTTTCTCCCGTTCCTGCGAAGCACATGCCTCATGGGCTACGTCGATGGCACCATTGAAGAGCCGGCGCGACAGATCACGTCGACTACGACGGGCGGCGCCACCCAGGAACCCAATCCAGCTTGGGCGACCTGGTACACCAAGGAGCAAGCTGTCCTCACCGGCATCAACTCCTCCCTCAGCGAGGAGATGCTGTCACACGTCGTGACATGCACGACGGCCCAGCAAGCATGGAAGACCCTCGAGACGCTCTTCGCCTCCAAGTCTCGGGCGCGGGCGATCAACATCCGCATGCAGCTGGCGACCATCCAGAAGAAAGGCCTCTCGGCCATGGAGTACTATCGGCAGGTCAAGAGCCTGGCCGACACGCTTGCCGCCATCGGCAAGCCCCTCAAGGATGATGAAGTGATCACCTACCTCCTCACCGGCCTCGGACCTGATTACGACTCGTTGGTAACATCGCTCACCACTCAAATTGCTGATTACTCTCTTGAAGAAGTTTATTCTCAGCTCATGAGCTTCGATCTACGAGTGGAACGCCACCAAGCTACAGGCCAGATTGAATCTGGCTCCTCTGCACACTTCGCCGGGCGTGGCCAGGGGCGTGGAGACGCTCGTGGCGGTGCTGGCGGCATGCGTGGACGTCCTTTCCCTGGTCGTCCTCAGGGAGGGCGTCCTGGACCAAGCCAGCACAAGAAGAACAATCCCAACGGCGGCCAAGGAGGGCGTCGCCAGTCTGGTCCGCCGTGCCAAGTGTGCGGCAATGATCAAGTTCAAGTTGGCAACGGCTCAGGTTTGCACATCTCAAATATTGGTCAATGTTCTATTAATACTGCCACTGCCAATTTTGTTCTAAATAGAGTGCTCTACGTTCCACAAATAGCCAAGAATCTTCTGTCTGTTCACAAATTTGCTAGAGACAATAATGTTTTCTTTGAATTTCATCCTTGGCATTTTGTGATCAAACATCAGGTGTCGAAGAAAAGACTCTTCCAATGAAGATGTGAGGGTGGGCTCTATCCTATCAAGATCTCACCATTAGAGTTCTCCAAAGTCGTCATGTATGGCCCTAGAGTCAATAAAGATAGGTGGCATGCTCGCCTTGGCCATCCATCCTCGCAAGGGCCAGGTCAAGGCCTGGGCCGACCCGCTTGCCGCCATCGGCAAGCCCCTCAAGGATGATGAAGTGATCACCTACCTCCTCACCGGCCTCGGACCTGATTACGACTCGTTGGTAACATCGCTCACCACTCAAATTGCTGATTACTCTCTTGAAGAAGTTTATTCTCAGCTCATGAGCTTCGATCTACGAGTGGAACGCCACCAAGCTACAGGCCAGATTGAATCTGGCTCCTCTGCACACTTCGCCGGGCGTGGCCAGGGGCGTGGAGACGCTCGTGGCGGTGCTGGCGGCATGCGTGGACGTCCTTTCCCTGGTCGTCCTCAGGGAGGGCGTCCTGGACCAAGCCAGCACAAGAAGAACAATCCCAACGGCGGCCAAGGAGGGCGTCGCCAGTCTGGTCCGCCGTGCCAAGTGTGCGGCAATGATCAAGTTCAAGTTGGCAACGGCTCAGGTTTGCACATCTCAAATATTGGTCAATGTTCTATTAATACTGCCACTGCCAATTTTGTTCTAAATAGAGTGCTCTACGTTCCACAAATAGCCAAGAATCTTCTGTCTGTTCACAAATTTGCTAGAGACAATAATGTTTTCTTTGAATTTCATCCTTGGCATTTTGTGATCAAACATCAGGTGTCGAAGAAAAGACTCTTCCAATGAAGATGTGAGGGTGGGCTCTATCCTATCAAGATCTCACCATTAGAGTTCTCCAAAGTCGTCATGTATGGCCCTAGAGTCAATAAAGATAGGTGGCATGCTCGCCTTGGCCATCCATCCTCGCAAGTAGTACAAGCTATTTTGAGTGTCAATAAAATTCAGTTTGATAATCAGTCTCATGCATCCGTTTGTGGAGCATGTCAGTTAGGAAAGAGTCACCAGTTACCTTATTCTCTAGCAATTCATAGATCTACATCGCCTCTTGAGTTAATTTTTTCCGATGTGTGGGGTCCAGCAACCAAATCTGTTGGTGGCTACAAGTATTATGTCAGTTTCATCGATGACTTTAGTAAATTTACTTAGATTTATCTTTTGCATGATCGTTCTGAAGCTTTTGGTGTGTTTATTCAGTTTCAAAAAACATGTTGAGCGCCTCCTTGACAAGAAAATTAAACGTGTTCAGTCTGATTGGGGAGAGGAATACAATAAGCTCAACAAATTCTTTCAGTCCCTTGGCATTCCACATCAAGTGTCTTGTCCTCGCACTCACCAACAAAACGGGTCGGCGGAATGTAAACATAGACACATAGTTGAAACTGGTCTGTCTCTTATGGCACACTCCCATATGCCTCTGCGTTTTTGGGATGAATCTTTTCTTACAGCCACCTATCTCATAAATCGACTACCTACTCGAGTCATTGACAACAAAACTCCTTTAGAGCGATTGTTCGGAGTTTCCCCCAATTATTCTTTACTCAAAGTTTTTGGGTGTTCTTGCTGGCCTCACCTCCGACCTTATAATCAACAAAAACTTTCCTATAGATCAAAGGAATGTGTGTTTCTTGGATACAGTGCCCTGCATAAAGGATACAAATGTTTAGATCGGTCATCTGGTCGAATTTATGTGTCTCCCGATGTGATCTTTGATGAAGACAATTTTCCTTTTCAACAATTGTCAAACACACCTCAAAACAACCCACATGCTAGCCAATCCTTGCCCCCTCCAGTCGGTGGCAGTATTTCTAGTATACATGATCAATTAATGAATGTGTTACCTGCTAACAATGCCGTGGAGAATCCTGTTGTTGCATAAAATCCCGACGGCACGGACTCTGGAGCGGATCCTCCTTATGATCGCATGCCGAACTCCGAGGCTGATGCGGCTGCAGCGCCTGCTCCCTGTCCCCCGGCCGCCGACCCGCAGCAGCATGATGGCCCTCATCATTATGGGACGCGTCTGAGTCACGGCGTCCGCCAACCAAAGACGCGCACGGATGGGACTATCGCCTGGCAAGCGTCTCGCGTGTCGGAGCCGTGTCGTGACGCTGGCGGGGAACATGCGGCTGCTGAACTCCAGATAAGTACTGCTGCCAATGATTGTTCCAATCATTCGAAGATAATTGCTACGCGCACACAAACATTTGTTTGTACAAAATTCACAGAACCTTTGACTGCTGCCGATGCTTTTCAGGTTCCTGAATGGAAACATGCCATGGATGAAGAAGTTCAGGCTTTGCACCGCAACAAGACCTGGCACTTAGTTCCTCCACGCCATGGACTTAATGTCATTGACTGTAAGTGGGTATTTAAAATTAAGAAGAAGGCCGATGGATCTCTTGAGAGACACAAGGCTAGACTTGTTGCTAAAGGTTTTAAACAATATGGTATTGACTATGATGATACGTTTAGTCCAGTAGTTAAGCATACAACTATTCGGACATTATTATCTCTTGTAGTTTCTCGGAATTGGAGTCTTAGGCAAATTGATATCCAAAATGCCTTCCTACATGGATTCCTTCATGAAGATGTTTACATGAAACAACCTCCAGGCTATGAAGATGAGAGGTATCCGAGTTACTTATGCAAGTTAGATAAATCTCTTTATGGATTAAAGCAAGCACCTAGAGCATGGTTTTCAAGATTAAGTGATAAATTGTTGAAACTTGGTTTTATACCATCAAAAGCTGATGTCTCTCTGTTCATTCTCAAGACAAAAGAGCTATCAATGTATATTCTCATCTACGTAGATGATATTATTATTGTCAGTTCCTCATCTCAAGCTACAGACAAATTGTTGAATCAGCTCAGGGATGATTTTGCTGTCAAAGACCTTGGGAAGCTAAATTATTTTCTGGGTATTGAAGTAAACTTTGATCAGCAAGGGCTAGTTCTATCACAGCACAAGTATATTCAAGATGTCTTAAAGAAAACCAATATGCTCAAGGCCAAAACATCCAGCACTCCAATGAGTTCCACAGAGAAGCTTAGCAGGCATACAGGAGCTCCTTTATCTGGTGAAGATATAACAAGGTATAGAAGCACAGTTGGAGCTCTACAATATGTTACTCTCACTAGACCAGACATCTCATATAGTGTTAATAAAGTATGTCAGTTTTTGCAAGCACCTACTGAAGATCATTGGAGTGCAGTCAAAAGAATATTGAGGTATTTAAAGGAGACTTCACAGATGGGGTTGCGATTACATAAATCTAACTCTATCTTGTTAAGTGCATTCTCAGATGCAGATTGGACAGGTTGTCCTGATGATAGAAGAAGCACAGGAGGATATGCAGTTTATCTTGGACCCAATCTCATCTCATGGAGTTCTAGAAAACACCCAACAGTCTTGAGATCTAGTACAAAGGCAGAGTACAAAGCTGTCGCCAATGCAACCGCAGAAATTATGTGGATACAATCTTTGCTTTCTGAATTGGGAATCTCTCTCTATCAACCTCCATTATTATGGTGTGACAATATCGGAGCTACCTATCTTGCAGCAAATCCAATCTTTCATGCAAGAACCAAACATATTGAGATAGACTATCACTTTGTCAGAGAGCGAGTTGCATTTAAGAAATTAGAAATCAGATCCATATCTTCAGGAGATCAAGTGGCAGGCATTATGACTAAACCATTGGCTCCTCCTTTATTCAGTCGCTTCCGCAGCAATCTTAACATGACAACACGTCCAGATTGAGGGAGGCTGTTAAGAGATATGTTAGTTAGCCGACTTGCATAGCAAGTCATTGTAATCAACTTGCTTAGCAAGTTATTGTAACGCCAATATCTGATCCTAACCATCGTAGCATATTGTTGTAATCATTATCTGTTAGTTAGGATGGTGGTTAAGATTGATTTCTGGATGGCGCCGGACTCCATGTACTTTGTGTATAAATAGTAACACGAAGCTGACTCTCTGTAGGTCATTCAACCCAAATATTTTGACATCCACCACATCGGAGATAGACCAATACGTCGAGCTCTGGTCCCTTTGCAGCACGTCCAGTTATCTGATCAGCCGGACGATATCCCTTTGCAGCAGTCCACCGGGGCACATGCAGATCATGATTGGCAACGGCTCTAAAAGGTTAAGGCGGATGACAAATGCAAATTCTTCAGCTGGTTAATCTTGCAAAAGAAGCTCTGGACCTCTGACCGCATCCTCAAAAATAGTGGCCAAACGAATGCAATCTGTGCCTTGCGTCGCACCAAGCCTGAGACGGCGTCGCACATGATGGCGTCCTGCTCTTTCTCTGTTCAGGTATGGAATGTTTTTGCTTACATGGGAGCAGTGCCGCATCAACTACTGCCGAGGAATTATCGAAGACTTAAGAGATGGTGGACATCCATGTTGGGGCTGCCTGAACAGGGAGTCATATACATTGTCTGGAACATTTGGAAAGAGAGTTGCCGCCGGGTGCTCGACAACAATGCCATGACATCCGAGCAGCTGATCATCACTATCAAGCAGAATATCCATGCTTGGAACAAGCTGCAAACACCTTGGGAGGAGCAGGCCTTTGATTTAATTGCCTCTTGTTTTGTATTGAACTCCTGCTATTCGATCTATAATGAAAGGCAGAAGCTTAGGAGAAAGCTACGGTGGATAAGTATGAGTTGCGATCATTATAAATGTCCCCTAGAAGCCGACGTGTGCATATGTGAATGTAATACATGCATCAAGCAACATTTGAAAGCAGCACCATAAGTCAAATAAGTCCAACAATGCCATGTAACTTGAGAAATATATGCAGCAAATGCTGACAAAATTCAGACAATGCACGAAGTAAATTTCTATGAATTCAAAATATCCATTATACATTTTATTGAGAATTTGAAATTTTGGCTGTTACACAATAGCTCTTGCTATCGTCGTAAGGATTAATGCTTAGGTTTTTCATAGTGGTTTACATGAAAAGTTATTAACTACTTATCTGTATATGGTATAATAATAATGTGCGCTTAACTACCTCAAACATTGACATTCATATTTAGAAACTTTGAGACTACAGTAATAACAAAAAAGATTTCTAAGAAGGGTTCTGTTATCTTATTTCTGTTCAAAAGGGTACTTCAATACATTGCTTGTTTCTCATTGTAATAAAGGTCCACCATATGTGAACCCTCCCTCTGTACTTATAGGGGATACAGAATATTTGCTATCGTCAGTCACAGAGACAGGCTGATTTTGTTGAACTTTTGATGTTTGGCCATTCTGATCAATGAGCTCAAAATTGTTGAACGATGCAGCTTTTGTGTTATTAGAAAGAAATCCACTTCCCATGGGCGCAAACTGGGTATTACGAGTTATAACAAATCCACCAAGTCTGATGTAATTTCCTTTGTTGGCCAGGTTAGTGAACATGGATTTAGGAAAACGGCCAACTAAGTATGGTTCTGAGTCAAATCCAATATGCACCAACCAATCCCCAGAATTATCCTGTAATTATTTAAAGATAGAGGGATCATCGGCATAAAAAATGAACCAAATCTAATTGTTTTAAGCATAGACGAAGTTGCATTTCTGAAGGGTATGAAAAGTATATTAGGCTTGTATTACAGCTTTTAGGCAACACATACCTTGAAAACTTTGAAGATCATGGTACGTTTGGCACCATCAAGGTCGGAGACTGCTTCGATGGCAACTCCTGGAACTATCTTTACATTAGCTTCAGGCACATAACCAGGACACAGTAAATTGTAGCAACCCGTTTTTTGATATTTATCTGTCTACAATATAGTTGCAAATAAGTCATCCTGAATAAGATACAAAGGAAACATTTTTTTTGTGAAAGGAAAAAGGTGTATTACCATCCAAAAAACATAAAAATGAGTTTTCGAATCACCATACAAGTCTGGAGAAACCTGTAGACAAGGGTACAGTATGAAATGAGAAATGTATTTGAGAAAACTGTCATGGTTTTGACATGGATTAGGTGTTGTGTCCCAGTCTCATATCATTCATACGGATGTTTGCAAGTTTTGTTGGATCAAAAAATAAAGAATACATATGTGTTTTATCTACGAAAAATTGCGTAAATTAGCATCAACATATCCAGATGTTGAAGAACATTACATGCCATCCAAAACTAATCCCATCTATGCCCGGTGTTGTTCCGTCACCAAAATTATTTATTTGAATAAGTATTCCGCTCCGTTCATTATCCTGGATTGAAAAACCATACACATCACTTGTTACTTTGACCCCATAGTAACTCTGTGAAGTCATTTCATGTGTTGCAACCTGTAAAAAAAAGGAAATAACATAAAAGAAGGTTAGATTAAATTGAAACCAATAACTCCATCAGTGAATTGAAATGTGCATGGCAACTTTGTTTGGGTTACCCATTCCATCAGACACATTTAGTTGGATACTTTTATAGTAGGGAATCCACTGGTTCACGATGTTTTATTTCTTTTTCACTACCCTGAAGTGATCAAAGTAGTAAAATGATCATTTTCTTTAAACTATCCCAAACTTTAGATACATCACTTGCATAACTATAACTACTTAGCAAACAAAATAAAGTCACTAAGCAAACCAAACTTACGTAAAGATATGTTGCGCTGGCATCAAGTTGTGGTGCATCTTTGGTTTTGGATCGTTGAAATATTTGTGACTCGTTCATTGTCAACAAGAACAATGGATCCACATAAGGTTCAGCCAGTCTGTCAACCTCACCTCCTAGAGATGCATCATCAAGCTTGTTCTGCAAACAAGCCAAAGAAAAAAAAAGAGGTAATTTGTATCTTAATTATATGTATCCTATATGAATTCTATTCAGAGTTGATGTTTAGGGAACTAATTATTCAAACATATGCTTACATCCACTCCTATTCATAATTTATGTAGCTATGATACATATATGAATCTAGTGATACCCACCTGGCCTAAAGCATAACCATAACATCCCGATATGATTTGAGCAAACACTAGAATACTTGAAAGCATGATGAAGAGAGAAGAAGCTTTTCCCATGTCTGGAGTACAATGGGTGATCTCTGGTATCGGAAAGGCACCATTTATTTACTCATGTGGCGTGAGACCAAATCTCTCATTCTCATGCAAAAATATTTTATTTGCTAAACGACAATTGATTTACACAGATTGTAAATTATCTGCAAAGATTTAGCGTAGCATGTGTTTTTTATTAACTTATGGATGCACAAATTGTTATTTTAAATATGCCATTGATTCATATCCACAAGATATATGCTATTAAATATTTAGTGTAGTATATTTTGAATGACTAGCAAAAAGGAGATATTGAGAACCACCATGAATACAAGAATTAATAATTCTTAGAAACCATATCTTTTAGATAGAAGCTTATGTCGACACATCGGAAGGAAATATTTGCCTCTTATCAAACAGCATTAATCTATATTATGTGTACTTATTGCAGTTTTAATATCTATAGGATTCTTACTAAATATACACTACTGCATAGAATGTCGGCAGCAATTCACACCCAAAAGATTTAGTTTGTATATTTCTATTTTTTTAGCAAATGTATCTGCTATGTTAGTTGATTCGCTCGCTTGTGCTAAACCGGATGTGATATCTCGCTAATCGTGTGAACGGCAATAGTGTGAACGGCATGTTTTGTAAGCGGACCCACCTCGGGGCCTGGGCACGCGCCACGGCGCCATGTCGAGGCTTTGCTCAAACCGGCGTCGTGGTGTCATGCCCCCGATTCGTTCGAGCGCGCTAGCGACGACGGCGACCCTGCCTGTGGCCGTAACAGTTATCGCCGAGCTACCGTAACTTTTTGGTGTGACTGCTGCTGCGGAGATGGCGTTGTGTTGGATTCTTGTTGGTTTCATTGTTTGTAGGTGCTGTAAGCCAAATCTGACAGCCTCAAACCGAGATGCAATGGCTTGGAGCTCAAAAGTTGAAGGTATGAGCATAATCTTTTAGATACCTTCCTGTTTCCTCTATACGCGCAGTTGGGCGAAAACCAGGCTGGGGTGTGTCGATTTCAGTGATTCGGAGTCTCGGAGGGCCAGCAGGCCTAGTAGAAAGCCTTTGAATGAGGCACGGTCACTGAAAACCGTGGTATATGCCGAAGTTACCTTGAAAACTTTGAAGATCATGGTACGTTTGGCACCATCAGGGTCGGAGACTGCTTCGATGGCAACTCCTGGAACTATCTTTACATTAGCTTCAGGCACATAACCAGGACATAGTAAATTGTAGCAACCCGTTTTTTGATATTTATCTGTCTACAATATAATTGCAAATAAGTCATCCTGAATAAGATACATAGGAAACATTTTTTTGTGAAAGGAAAAAAGGTGTATTACCGTCCAAAAAACATAAAAATGAGTTTTCGAATCACCATACAAGTCTGGAGAAACCTGTAGACAAGGGTACAGTATGAAATGAGAAATGTATTTGAGAAAACTGTCATGGTTTTGACATGGATTAGGTGTTGTGTCCCAGTCTCATATCATTCATACGGATGTTTGCAAGTTTTGTTGGATCAAAAAATAAAGAATACATATGTGTTTTATCTACGAAAAATTGCGTAAATTAGCATCAACATATCCAGATGTTGAAGAACATTACATGCCATCCAAAACTAATCCCATCTATGCCCGGTGTTGTTCCGTCACCAAAATTATTTATTTGAATAAGTATTCTGCTCCGTTCATTATCCTGGATTGAAAAACCATACACATCACTTATTACTTTGACCCCATAGTAACTTTGTGAAGTCATTTCATGTGTTGCAACCAGTAAAAAAAGGAAAATAACATAAAAGAAGGTTAGATTAAATTGAAACCAATAACTCCATCAGTGAATTGAAATGTGCATGGCAACTTTGTTTGGGTTACCCATTCCATCAGACACATTTAGTTGGATACTTTTATAGTAGGGAATCCACTGGTTCACGATGTTTTATTTCTTTTTCACTACCCTGAAGTGATCAAAGTAGTAAAATGATCATTTTCTTTAAACTATCCCAAACTTTAGATACATCACTTGCATAACTACAACTACTTAGCAAACAAAATAAAGTCACTAAGCGAACCAAACTCACATAAAGATATGGTGCGCTGTCATCAAGTTGTGGTGCATCTTTGGTTTTGGATCGTTGAAATATTTGTGACTCGTTCATTGTCAACAAGAACAATGGATCCACATAAGGTTCAGCCAGTCTGTCAACCTCACCTCCTAGAGATGCATCATCAAGCTTGTTCTGCAAACAAGCCAAAGAAAAAAAAAGAGGTAATTTGTATCTTAATTATATGTATCCTATATGAATTCTATTCAGAGTTGATGTTTAGGGAACTAATTATTCAAACATATGCTTACATCCACTCCTATTCATAATTTATGTAGCTATGATACATATATGAATCTAGTGATACCCACCTGGCCTAAAGCATAACCATAACATCCCGATATGATTTGAGCAAACACTAGAATACTTGAAAGCATGATGAAGAGAGAAGAAGCTTTTCCCATGTCTGGAGTACAATGGGTGATCTCTGGTATCGGAAAGGCACCATTTATTTACTCATGTGGCGTGAGACCAAATCTCTCATTCTCATGCAAAAATATTTTATTTGCTAAACGACAATTGATTTACACAGATTGTAAATTATCTGCAAAGATTTAGCGTAGCATGTGTTTTTTATTAACTTATGGATGCACAAATTGTTATTTTAAATATGCCATTGATTCATATCCACAAGATATATGCTATTAAATATTTAGTGTAGTATATTTTGAATGACTAGCAAAAAGGAGATATTGAGAACCACCATGAATACAAGAATTAATAATTCTTAGAAACCATATCTTTTAGATAGAAGCTTATGTCGACACATCGGAAGGAAATATTTGCCTCTTATCAAACAGCATTAATCTATATTATGTGTACTTATTGCAGTTTTAATATCTATAGGATTCTTACTAAATATACACTACTGCATAGAATGTCGGCAGCAATTCACACCCAAAAGATTTAGTTTGTATATTTCTATTTTTTTAGCAAATGTATCTGCTATGTTAGTTGATTCGCTCGCTTGTGCTAAACCGGATGTGATATCTCGCTAATCGTGTGAACGGCAATAGTGTGAACGGCATGTTTTGTAAGCGGACCCACCTCGGGGCCTGGGCACGCGCCACGGCGCCATGTCGAGGCTTTGCTCAAACCGGCGTCGTGGTGTCATGCCCCCGATTCGTTCGAGCGCGCTAGCGACGACGGCGACCCTGCCTGTGGCCGTAACAGTTATCGCCGAGCTACCGTAACTTTTTGGTGTGACTGCTGCTGCGGAGATGGCGTTGTGTTGGATTCTTGTTGGTTTCATTGTTTGTAGGTGCTGTAAGCCAAATCTGACAGCCTCAAACCGAGATGCAATGGCTTGGAGCTCAAAAGTTGAAGGTATGAGCATAATCTTTTAGATACCTTCCTGTTTCCTCTATACGCGCAGTTGGGCGAAAACCAGGCTGGGGTGTGTCGATTTCAGTGATTCGGAGTCTCGGAGGGCCAGCAGGCCTAGTAGAAAGCCTTTGAATGAGGCACGGTCACTGAAAACCGTGGTATATGCCGAAGTTAACAATATGAACTTTCTTGGCCTTCTCCACAGCATTCACAATTGTTTGATTAGCAAAGAAATGAGAAATCTTTTTGAATGGGCATGCTGCCAGATAAAGCTGGTAGTTTTTCAGCAAATCAGTGCAACCAAACCATGTCATTGTAAATGACTTGTAAATCCGACACCCAGTACCAGCTAGCCTCGCTTCAAGGCCATTAGCAAAGCAGTGCGCCAAACGCTGATCACCATCACCATTGGGAGATGCATGATGTCTGGTCACTACGCCGATCATCAGTGGTCACAGACTGAGCACAGTGGATGAGAAGAGTCTCCAAGTCAACCACCTCTTTTTTCGGCTGCTTCTTGCCACGGCAATCGTTTTATCGTAAACTTGCGTCGTCGAGGAAGCCCACAAGAAGGATATCGTCTAGTTTTGTGCTACTGCCTACTGGGTATGGCCCATGCAATCGTTTCATCGTTTGTGTCAACTTCGATCACGGACTCGGGTCCAAGTACTTGTCATGGCCAAGTTGGTAACCAAGTGTCATTTTTTATGTGCACAGGCTGATAAACTTATGCTAATAATCCCTGCACACATATCACTTTCGTGGATTGATGGAGAGAGTAAGACATTGGCACATTCTTTCCCCCACTGACAAGGGGGCTTCGATAGGGTTCCCTGTTTGCTGCTTCGTCAGTCGCCTATGAGCAGACAAAGCTTCCCGTCCAAGGCGTGAAGTTGACGCCATAAAATGCGCCCTACTCCAGACAACATGACCATCCCTCGCAAAAAAAAAAGACAACATGACCATCAACGAGACATATTTCTGTAGACAACGTCCAACTTGCCGGTTCCGGTTTGTTAAGTGCTACACCATGGCACTTGGAACTTAAACCGTACTGTCACCGCCACCCCCATGTTGCGACTAATTCGCGGCACAAAACTGACCGCACAATCTATGACGCCGAATGAAAACAGCGCGACATGCCCCCACTGCACTAGTGTATATTCCCTTTGATTCTGCGAAATCTAGCTGAATCATAAAAAACTTTGGCTCTCGCCCGAGTATCTGCTCTGTTGATTCGCTTGAACGTGCTGACAGATGTGATCTCTCGCTAATCAGCGGATTCAGTGAAACGGGCAGACAGGCGAGAGGGGATTCGGATCCCCCGAAGGCCTTCACAAAATTCAGGGTATTGTAGCTCAACTGTAAGGGCGGATATAGTACCCTGAATTAGCACTGTAGCGTTTAGTGTTCTTTAGTGTTCAAACAGTCCCGGTTACTGTAGAGCCGATTTTGTACTATACCATGTTTACTGTAGCGATGGATCTGGATCATCCAATTCAGATCAGACGGTGGAGGAAAGGAGAAATTCTGGCTATTGTAGCTCCTCTGAATTTTGTGAAGCAATTCTACTTGATTCGCTCGCTCGTGCAATCGTGCTAAAGCCGGACGTGATGTCTCGCTAATCCAGCAAGTTCAGTGAACCGGGCAGCGCAGGCGAGCGACGACCTAGTGTGAACGGCATATTTTGTACGCGGACCCACCTTAGCGCCTGGGCGTGCGCTACGGCGCCATCTCGAGGCATTGCTCAAACCGGCGTCGTGGCGTTCCTCCGACTCGTTCGCGCCAGCGGGGACGGCGACCCTGACATTGTCTGTAATCGTTATCGCCGAGCTGCCGTCACTTTCTGCGGTTATGGTGTTGTGTTGGATTCTTATTGGTTTGTACTTGCTGCAAGCCAAATCTGATACCACACCTTGTTTTATTTGATTATTTCACTTCTGTTATGTTTAGGCTGTTCGGCAGGCTGCAGCTGCGGCTACAGAAAAATAACTACAAACATTGTAGCTGCTGCAGAAACACTGTAGCGGCTGCAGAAGAAATAACTGAAACACTGTAGCTGCTGCAAAACAGCCGCTGCAAAGAAGCGAAGCGAACATGTTGGTATGCACGGCACGGATTTATTAGGAGTCACTGCTAGGATGTCGCTGTTACAGTTCTTACTGCTTTTTTCTTACTTGTAAAGCAGGAACTCGTAGATTCGTTGCGCCGATCTTTATCTCCCCTGTTTGTTCTGCTTTCATGATGAGAGGAGAGGACAAGACGATGCATAGGGCAAAGTTGGCAGCTCCGATTTGGCAGATGCTCGGGCTTTTCACAAGAAAGTGATGTCCATTGCGGGCGATCAGCATCAGCGGTGCCACAACCCAAACCCGTCCTGCCATCTCTTGTGCGTGTCGACCATTTCAGACCGCCGACTGCCTAGCAGTGTTCTAGATGCTCAAACGACGGCCATATATGCCGTTCCACATATCTGGTGCTAGACGCTTCAGTGTGATCTAATTTGGATCCTTCTAGCTGAGATGTTATCTCCTACGTATATGCGGTTAAAGTTCTAGATACAATCAATCATGCATCCACGGCCACATTTCTCCATCGGATAAAGCAGATATATGCAGGTTGGGCACCCGATGGTCAATTGACCACATGGTTCTATTCATCCAAATGTTGAAGTGTTTCTTTCCGATTGGCCATGTTTCACCAATACGAGAAAGTTTATGCGCAGTTGGCTTAGGACTGGATAATCGACCACTCCACGATAGCAGCCCCCGCCTAATAAACCAGTCACTGGCTACTACTCGCCAGATCACAAGGATCATGACTATGTTAGTAAACATGTGACACTGGACTGAGCAAATTAAAGGTTGGAGAACAAAAACTTCTGGTAGAATCGGGAAAAAACAGAAGATTTCATAAGGAATATAATACAAGATTTCGTAAGACTGATAATACATGAAACAATCCTAGGTCTATCGCATAATTAACATACCTAACCTGCTCCACCAAAAAAAGTACTAACTGTTCCTGACCAAAGCTAACCATATATGGCTATAAACCTAACATGCAGAGACCAGCGGAAATAAGCAGGTCATTCATCTGCATGACCAGAGAAACCAAAAAATTGTGTCACCACATAGGACACAGAAAACATGTTTTAGTTGTTTCTCAGTAGTTCAAATAGCATTACCTAGCTATAGGTTGCGGGTCCAGGCAGGAACAATCAGCCCCAGCGACCAAAAATATGAACAGGTCTCCATTTACAGCACACTGCAATCATATAAGCCCCAGAAGCTAGGAAGATTTGTGATCTGGCTTCCATGTCGAGAGTGCCAGCAAGATGCGCCCTTTCCACCCTTGCAGTAACCATCTGTTGTCCTCGTCGATGATGAAGTCCTTGTGGTAGTTCCTAACCTTCTCCCGAGCACGCTTCATGATATCCTGGTTCACTGGCAGCTGCTTGAAACCAGCCCTCTGATTCCGCACCTGCCATTGCTTGTATGTCTCGGGCCTTTCCAGCCTCTCCAGTCCCTCACAGGAGATAACATTGATTGCCTCTCGCCCGAACAGAGCTGACTCGATAAGCAGCCTCTGCTCGTTATCCCTCGGAATGTTCGTCTCCAACATGTCAAAGATAGCAGAGTAGTGGAACAAGGCTTCCCGGAAGCGCGACACGAAGAATGGTGCATTGTAAGATCCATTGATAATTCCATGGATGAACACATGTGGGTTCATCTTCCTTATTGTGTTCAAGACCATGTTCCTTGGACTCTCAGCCACAACACTCTCGTCCATCAATGTCTTGAACTTGAACATACAGTTGACAATCAGCAACTCATCCTTCTCAATGTGGAGATCCTCTATCTGAACAGCCTCAAACCGAGATGCAATGGCTTGGAACTCAAAAGGAACATTGAAGGTATGAGCATAATCTTTTAGATACCTTCCTGTTTCCTCTATACGCGCAGTTGGGCGAAAACCAGGCTGGGGTGTGTCGATTTCAGTGATTCGGAGTCTCGGAGGGCCAGCAGGCCTAGTAGAAAGCCTTTGAATGAGGCACGGTCACTGGAAACTGTAGTATATGCCGAAGTTAACAATATGAACTTTCTTGGCTTTCTCCACAGCATTCACAATTGTTTGATTAGCAAAGAAATGAGAAATCTTTTTGAATGGGCATGCTGCCAGATAAAGCTGGTAGGCTTTCAGCAAATCAGTGCATGCAAACCTTGTCATTGTATATGACTTGTAAATCTGACTCCCAGTACCAGCAAGCCTCGCTTCAAGGCCATTAGCAAAGCAGTGCGCCAAACGCTGATCACCATCACCATTGGGAGATGCATGATGTCTGATCTGCTTCAGGAGCTCTGTTGCACTACGCCGATCATCAGTGGCCACAGACTGAGCACAATGGATGAGAAGAGTCTCCAAGTCAACCACCTCTTTCTTCGGCTGCTTCTTGCCACGGCCCTTGCCATGTCCAGAGCCTCTTCCATGGCCCCCATGTGGATGCTTCTCATTCTGAAGGGCTTCACGGAGCTCTTTGACGCCTTTGGAGCACATCTCACCATTGCAGAGCAGGACCTTGTCCATCATCTCCCGCACAAGGTGGTCGGTGTCGATAGCAGGTGCTGAATGTTTGGTGCACCTCCCTTCCTCTGCATCCAAGTCATCACCATAGAAATGCTTCCTTCCTCGGTGAGTTCCTGCTTCAACATCAGCCTTCTCTGTCTTGACCTCCACTATCTTCTTCTCTTCCTCAACACTCCTCGGCAGGCTTGGGACAGAGGTAGGCTTCTCAAGATCAATCACAAGCTTGCTCTCGTCAGGCAAAAACCTGCTCGCCTCTTCAAAACCGCGACAGAACTGCATAGCCTGCTGGCTCTGCACAGCAAACTCAGTGAAGCCAACATCCGGCATGAAACCAGGCGAGCTCAGCAACGACTCAAAGCTGTCAGACACTGTGATGCCGCTGCCGTTCGACGACGCGAAAGACGACGACTGCGAGAGCAGTGTCTGAGGCACCGGGTTGGTCTGCAGCTGGTAGACCTCCGTCGGATCGTACGGCCACGCTTCGCCTGTTTCCACCACGCTGCTGTCGGGGCTCGGATCCCGATACAGCTGCGGCGGCTGCAGGAACGGGGCCGATGGAAAGTCGAGAGCAGGCATCCGCACGGCGCCGAAGCCGTTGGACGCCGCTGCGCCGCAGGTGCATGAGACG
>LAPY01005211.1:0-21877 GCA_000970635.1 Eragrostis tef | reverse complement strand
CTCACCTCCGTCTCCGTTTCCTCCTGTCAGCCGGAGCAAGCTGAGATTCCCTTTCTCGGCGTCAAATCACGGGAGGTATAGTTCATCATCTTGTAATATCTGAATTCATTTGGGGATGTTCCTCTCACTGATCTCGTCCTTGTTCCCCAGGGAGGAGGAGCTTCGCCAGAAAAGTAGGGGGAGGTGGCGCTAGGGCAGGAGAAGGAGGAAGCAATTCATCCGGCATGTCGGGCGAGGACGTCCGCAAGGTCTCTCGCGAGGACATACAGCTCGTCAGTAGTTCAGTGCCTTTGTTGCATTCCTAATCGTTGTTTGCTTGTGTGAGCTCGTCGCTGCACTTCCTTGGTTTACAAGTAACAATTGTAGTGAATTTGCTTCCGAGTTCTGCTGATTGTTGCTATTTTCTACTAACATACACATGTCTGTTTCTCACAAAGAACATGGTTTGGTAAAAGTTGATTTAAGCGTTTATAATATTGTGAAATTGGTGTTCTAGAGTTTAGGATGAACACCGAGAGGATAGGGTCATGTGTGCTGATGTTGAGCTTGTGCATAGTGCTTATCGGCAACCAGTATTAGATTGTACTTGCCATGAAACATCTTTCTTGCGAAATACTTGGAACCCATCTTTCCATAGCCCATTCTTATTGAAGTGACACGTGGTTAAAAGAGTTCATATGTATTTAATTTGGTGGACGGATGAGATAAGTCATTAACTCCAGTTGCTAAATACATTTGTACAGGTACAGAATCTTATAGAGCGCTGCCTCCAGCTGTATATGAACCAGAAAGAAGTAGTTGACGCCCTCTCTCTCCAAGCAAAGATAGAGCCTAGCTTTACTGAACTTGGTAATGCTCGCTCTTATCTCACACAGTAATGGGACTGTATTATGTTTCTTGCAATTGGACCAGTGTTCTGAAACTGACAAAGCATATATTTCACGCATATGAGTCTATTGTTAATCTAGTATTACAACTGTGATTCTGAACTATGGACATATGATAGCCTAATAAAGCATTACACAAATATCTCCTTAAGTGCAAAATCCTCACCAGTTTTGTATCAATTGTTGTTGTCTGCTGCCCAAATATACTGTTTACAGTATCGGTAATTGTACTCAGAAGCAACAATGTTGCAAATTGTCATCTAATACAAATGGAACATCAATGGCAGACAACTTATGCTGGAATCTTGACTGGTGTCTTCTAATCCTTTTATTTTATGCCGATGAAAATATTTCTTTATATCCATGCCTGCACAAAAGTTATGGTGTCCTGTGTGGAAATTTCATATCCTTCGCTCAATGACATACAGCACAAACATGACAGCGTGGCTCAAATTCCAGCTCTACAATCCTTTTCCTTAATATTTCTGTTGCAATTCGTTCATTGTATTGCATCTGTACTTCAACTTAACCGACCTCCATTAACATACCTATAAATAGCATACTAGTGGAAATCGAGTTTACAGAGTTCCATTCATTTCCGTCAGATTTTTTTAATAATGTTTATTTCATCCCATTTGTACTTATTCTTTTAAAAGCTCTAATTCTGATGTCTAATTTAAGGGTGCATACTTCTCTGTATGTTCTTTTCAGTTTGGCAACAACTTGAGGAACAGAATCGTGAGTTTTTCAAGGCATACTACTTCGTTCATTGTATTGCATCTGTACTTCAACTTAACCGACCTCCATTAACATACCTATAAATAGCATACTAGTGGAAATCGAGTTTACAGAGTTCCATTCATTTCCGTCAGATTTTTTTAATAATGTTTATTTCATCCCATTTGTACTTATTCTTTTAAAAGCTCTAATTCTGATGTCTAATTTAAGGGTGCATACTTCTCTGTATGTTCTTTTCAGTTTGGCAACAACTTGAGGAACAGAATCGCGAGTTTTTCAAGGCATACTATTTGAGACTGATGCTCAAGAATCAAATAACAGCCTTCAACAAGCTTCTTGAGGACCAGTTACAGATTATGAATAAAGAATTTTCTTCAGTAATCCCTTCGATATCACCTCCTGATCCTCCAAATGGCTCTAGTTCAAACCAATGTAAGACCTTTATTTCCAGCTTTGGAGCCTTTTATTGTGAGTTTGCATCCAGGTAATAATCATGTGATTGTTGGGTCAGGTCGTGTGTAATCTTTAGCCAGTGATCGTGTTTTGTGAATACTGCTCTTGTAAGGGTCGTTTTGTTCTTTCTCTCTTTGATACAAAGAAAAATAAATGAGTGATTGTTTATCGTTTGATTGAATAGTCTGATTTGCTAGAACAATCTTTGGGTATCTCATGCGCTGCATGATTTCTGGCAAAGTGGTCTCTAATCACTCTATAATCTCAAGGAGCTGATCAGTCTAAGTTTTCTTAGTTTCTTTAGTGATCTGTCTTATGATCTTCACTTCTCACTCTTTACTTGCAGTGAAGTTCCCTCCTTATCCACTGCGTGTGCTTAGCATCCTACTCTGTAACGACACTTTAACATGGTTATTTTCTTTACTTGTTTCAGTGAAACAAAACTTATGCTTTTTGCCAGAGACAACTCCTGGGTCTACAATGCCACACGAAATAATGCGCAATGGAAGTTCAAGTGGTATAATGAATGGCACACTCTCTGGGGATCAATTGATTTATTCTGGTAAAGACATGCATGGTCTTCACAGTGGAATAGATGCTTCAAGTAATCTGCAGTCAACGCAGAACTCAGCTGCTGTGCTGTTTGGTGTGGATAATGGGACAGCAGTAAAGACGGAGTCTGGCTATTCAACTAATGCTGATTTTGCTTTTGGGAATACTTTCCTTGAATCATGCCAGTCAATAGGTGATGCATCTGGTGGATCCTTTAGCAGCTCAGAGTTAAATGGTCAGCCATTGAATGATTCACTTTTGGATATTGAATCATCATCATTTGGCTTCTTGAGCCAGATTCCTCAAAATTTTATCTTTCCAGACTTGGCAGAGGATTTCAACCAAAGCGCAGGTATCATCCAGTGGCAGTGATTCCCCCCCCCCCCCCCCCCCCCCCCTCCTCCACTCTGTATATATATATATGTGACTTCATGCTTTATTTGGCTTCTGCAGAAGTCTTGGAGAATTACAGCAAGTCACCATTTCTCGCTTCTGAAACAAATAACTTCTCAGATTCTGCAGGAGGAGATCATGCAGGTAATTACTAAGCCATCCTCTTTTTCTTACTAGTTTCACATCTGCATACGTACGAATGTCTTGGGTGATAGTGACAGTCGTTATGCACGACGTCAGTATTTGAGCTGATCTAGTCTTCTAGAGGAAAAAGTCTCTATTTGAGTTGTTTTCTCTTCCAGTGTTCAAGTCTTTTGTTAAGGAACGAACGTGAATTCTGGTACTTACTGCTGCTTTTGTCTCTGCAGGTTGAGCAGCCATACACCATCCACTTGTACATACTCTCACGGACTGGGAAATGGAGAACTTGAACAACTTCTGAGTTAGCTGCTTCTTTTCTAGTATTCTGATCTTATATTGCGATAGTTTGGATTGGGTGGATTTTCTGCTACATCAGAGAGCATAATGCTTTCCGGTGGTATTGTAGTCGTGCCTTGTACATTGTTACGCTTCTGTAAGATTAAGCATTAGACAGCTGTGTTCGCATCTTTATATTATTGGTTAATGCTCCTGTTTGGCTTGTACAACATTAAAAAAAAAGCATTTCATGTGCATGCTGAAATCAGGGCTTAGCCTGTGAATGTGAATTGCGGCAGCTAGCTAATGCAGCTTTGCCACACTTGCTGACTTAACAGGATGTGTGCGATTGATAAAAGATGATGTTTATTTTCTCATAACACGCACTTCTGTCAATACCAACGTGGTGGTGCCACAATTTCACGACATACTGCAAGCTCCGGAAAATATCACAAAAGATCTTACTTTTTCTAGTAGTGTATTGCAAAGAATGAAGTGGTTCTCAAGGGGAAAAAGCAGAAGGGATGATTATTCTTGCAGGTTTTTATCAGAAGATTCATAGCTGCAGAATCCGAATATATCTTGTCAAAAATCACTCTTTGAGACATTATAGCCGTAACCGATACTTCAAGGACGATGAACACCCGGCCTCTCGTCAGCCAGTTCATCCCTTTCAGTAGCCTTTTAGTTGGCCACTCAATCCGGCTAACGCTATCCATTTCTCCAATGTTGTCGCGGAGGACACAAACGCTGATTTGGAGGATTCAGCATCACTTTTGTTCACTGCACCAAGAAATACACGAGGCGTCTGTTAGATAACTGAAAGATCAAAACTGGAAACAGGCGACTGCATATATGTACCTGATGTAATCAAGGAGGCCAACGAGGAGTTGAAGCTATCAACCATGTCCCTCTCCTCTGGGCTGGAGCTGAACTGTTTGTGTTGAAAAATGTGCGTCTGAGAAGGCAATCGTATGATATGTGTATGTAATCGAGAAGCAAATCGGAACAAAGAGGCAGACCTTGGAGAAAGCTACATTGACGTTCTGCACCCACTGGGCATCAGAACTTGGCCCAAGAACACTGCCTGCAGCAGGGAGATCATCCTTCTCAATGGCCTGTCCGACCTTGCTCAGCTTGTAGATAAGGTCCTGCAAATACCCTGTGGTTTGTAATCAATCTACACGATCACTGTAAATTCAAATCTTCAGAGAATTTTCTTTTCCAGGCAAATACAAAAAAAAAAGATGATCTGGAGGGTAATTGACTGACTGACTGACCAGTCTCGGTGCCTGATGAGCTGATGATCCCTTGCTTCTGCAGCCGCTTCTTCCTGTCCTCCTTCACGCGCTCCAGCAGCTCGATGTCGTCGTCCGCCTCCAGGACGGCGGCCCGCGCGGTGCGGTCCGCGGAAATGGGAGAGAATGAAGCGGCAAGGGCAGCGAGCACGCACGATGCCAGGCCACTCCGCCTGCCGACGACGGCACCCTCACGCCGGTCTTGGCATCTGATGGTACTAATGCCTTTGAACGACGCAGCTTTCTTCGCCGTGGCCGCTGCAGGTGGATGCTGCTGCACTGGTGCTTCCTGTGCCGCTGTCTTGGACGCCGCGCCGCATCCGGCAAGCGCCCATGCCTCTGTAACAATGGCCACCATCGGATGATCGGCTCAAGGGATTCTCTTCTTGTTCTTCGCCAGGAAGCAGCAGCAAGAGGAAGAGGAGAGAAGCAAAGCGTCTTCTTGGCTGCGCACAAGCCAAAGGTGAAACATGCACATGCACAACGACTGGTCCAGTGGAAGTATCCCTTATCCTCACTATCTTGCTTCGGAAGGTCATAGCCACACATGAGTTAGCCTAGAGGCGCCCCCTGGCCCCTGAGCACTAACTCTGAATGGTAACCCGTTTTTCAGAAGTTAGGGGGTTAAGTAAACTAAATAAAAGATCAGGGGGGTTAAGTGAACTCTCAGTGTACTAGCGATAGAGGGGTGTAAAATGGACTTCTTCCTACTATCAAAGACCGCTCATAAGAAAAGGTAAATTATTCTTCACATTCACAAACTGAGCATACATATTTTCTTACACAAACTATGATGTCTACTGTATGCCTAATTTCAGTGTGTACAATCCAATCTGTGTGTCCTTAGATTCTGATGAACTATGCACAAACACACTAGCCTTGTGATATGGGCTAGGCAACACAACACCTAAGGGAAGGCAAAACCCAAAAGATAAGAAAGCCAGACTAAGAAATCACCATAACCAGCTCCTGCGGCTATCAACAGCCTTGACTGTGGTTGCCACAAGAGGCATATGACCATACATGGCAGCAAATGTGTTGAGACATCTGGATCTCTGCAAAGAATGACCTTTCAAACTGCTGATGCCACTCGATCCAATCTCATATATCCTTCCTGCAGTAGTATCAAGAACATAAATATGAGAAAGAGCATGTAATAGGAAGGATAGCGTATCACCTATCTCAACGTACACGAGTTCTGTTTTACTCCAGTAACTAGGTGCTTTTCTGTTTCTATATTGATGCAAAACCTATTCATTTTGATTCCCTGAGACGCATGTATCCATATGCCCCCACAAGGCTGTTTTCAGTTCTAGCAGGACTGCCGGGAAAGGATAGAAAAACAGCAGGGAAGTATCAGACAAGCTATAGTAACTTGCTGAAATCCACTAGTTGACACAGGAAGGCTGGTTAGATAAAAAATTTCCATGAAAACAAGAAATTAGCTTGTTCTATTGTTAATTTCACAGCAATGTAATAACCACATACTCTCCTAATTTTCAATAAAAGAGTATGAAAGATTATGGCCTCTATGGGTCTGGAATCCGAACAAAGGATGTGGTCCATAAGCACTACAGTAACTGTCAATCCATTTGGCTGATAAAGTGCACAAGCAAACGGAAACACTGACATGGACTGTATGAAGACGTTTCCGCCAACAGCAGCAGCACAGAAAATACATTTTGTGAAATGTGTAAAATGAAACATCATTAGTCACGCCCGTTCTCCAGTGATGAAATGTCTCAATGCATCGCGAACTAACTCTATTAAATTAGGGTGCCTTGTGTTTCTCAAAAGATTATGCACAAGGATTTTATTTCTTTTCAAGAGTGCTCACTGACCTTGTACCCATATCGGTGGAGCTCCAGTTACATTTGCAACAAGAAAAGACATTGCAATGTCCTCACAATTCCTGTCAGCGTTGTGAAAAGAATAAGAGATAACGAGTACTGCATGAGCCAATCATTCACAACACCAAAACATAACTGAAGGCAAATTTGTGTAAAATTGGTGAAACAGTAAGATCTGAATTGCACCTGTTTTCATTAACATATTCACGAATGAAGGGGAGCATGCGGTTGGTATACAGATCCAAATATTTCCTGTGGAAGAAACTCGCTTTGGAAAGAACCATACTGTATGTCCCTGTCCACCAAACTGACCACCAGCTTCCGTATCTGTATTCCTTTGTATTGCTTCTCTGCACAAGCAACATCCCCAATTAATTAAGAAGACCAAAATAAGTAAACTCCTCATTATGCCCATGCACCCATGCATAATTCAAATTTAGTTTTGCAAACCCAACAATTCAAATTTCACTGACACCTACAGCAAGATATTGCACGAATTGGATTCGAACCAATCAAATTTCGCATATTGAACCGAGCACAATTGGATTCGTACCGGGTCAGGGAGCCAGTGCATCCGGGGCACGAAGCCCACCATCGCAGAAGGCGAGCTCTGCCACACGCTGTAGGCGAACCGCAGCGTGGAGCAGGGAACGATGAGGTCGTCGTCGACGGAGAAGACGGCGTCCGTCGCGAGCCCCCGGATGGGCCTGAACCTGTTGTTGAGGCTGTCGCCCTCGTTGATCACGAACCGCACATTCCCGCGCTGGGTGGAGTTTATGATGCTCTGCCGCAGCGACTCTGGCGGCGCCCGCGGCTCGCTCCACACGACGTGGACGGCGTCGACGCCCGCGCAGGCGGCGTAGTGCGCGACGGACCTCCGCAGGAGCGCGTAGCGCTTCCAGGTATTGATCACCACCGCGAAGCCGCTGGAAAGCAGAGCACTGTAGAGTGTGAGCAGGTGACCAATCTCCGAGTGGAGTAGGAGGGGCGGTCGCGAGATCTCAGCGGTCGCAGTGTGTAGCTGGTCAGTCGGTCTGGTGCTTACCGTGGTGAGCTGGCGGCGTCGTACGCGGCGGCGCGGTCGGGGCGGTGGAGAGAGAGCGCGAGGGCGACCGTGGTGACGGCGGCGGCGAGGAGGAGGAGGCAGCGGACAAAGCAGGCCGCGAATCTGCTCCCGTGAGCCGCGTGGCGAAGCGGGAGCAGGTGGCGGCGGGCCCCCCCGCCCTGCAACTTGAGCAGCAGCTTGGTCATCCGCGGCATGGGCTCAGCACACCGGCCGGCCGCAGGAATCAAAGGGGTGCAGAGCGCGCGCTGCACTGCGAAAGGCGAGGCGGTGAAGACTCTACAAGCGTCGGCGTGGCCTTCGCTGGTTGGGGCTAGTGGGGCTGTACGCCGCTACGGTCCTGGTTCGGCAGCCATACACAAGCAGCAACAGGTGGGAAGCATGAGAGATCTCGGTGGCCGCCTGCCTGTGCAACGCAGGCACCTGAGCTGCCTTTTTGAAATGGAGGAGAAGCTTCTCGCGGTGCGAGATCCCAACCCGGTTCAAAGTCTTTGAAATGGAGAAGTACTTGAATCTTTGAACGTTTGGTCACGTACGTACGGGTCGGCGGAACTTTGAAACGAAAATGATAGGTTCCCAACAATCCTCTAGAATGTCAGATGTCTAGAAGGAATTCTGTAGTTCTATTGCGGCGTTTACATGAATCCTCGAGATATATTGCGGATGATTGCTGCAGTAATTCAAATGCAGGACCGTAATTATCATTGATGTGAATAGCAATGAGTCCCCGATTCTAATTTTCTCACAAACAGTCATTGTCAAAGGCTGGAGAAAAATTCAGAATACCGTATTTACGTCAGTACTATTCTCGTTTGCCTGTCATAGATGCCATGTCAGTTTCCCCGCCCAAAATTCCGCACAATGATCATTTTCCCAAGGTGGACAAAACGTATTGACACCGTTTCTATGCCAATACGGTCCAATTCTCAAAGGAAGGAAAGACAGTTCGTTCCGCTTCCTCCGTGTGGCTGCCCGTTTCATCTCTCAAAATGGTGACTTGCTGATCAACTGCAATCACTAGATTAAGTTCTATCAACAAGTTGAATTTCTCAACTCTGATTGGCATCATCACCATGTTATGTTACTTCTCGATCATAGCAGTGCGCCGGCTGCTAGTCTGTTACCTCACGATGGCCGAGAAAATCAGAGAGCAACGCACGCCCTGACGCCATCTAGATCTGTAGCTCAGCCCAGGTAGAGGGAGCCGACAAATGATAATTTTTTTTATCAACATCATAACTGAACTCAGATCGCCCACAGCAACACTACAGGCTACGACTTACAAATCTTTTGATTCCACAGCGACGTGGAATCCACATGCTACGACGGTCACTGGACAGCGGGAGGTGCGTCTGCAACTCGTGATTCCTCAAAGATATGTATAGTATACAACAAACAGGCTGGCAGCCATATCCAGAAGCCCAGAAAACGGATCAGCCCAGAACTCAGTGATACAGACACGATAGGAACTCAATATTTAGGTACTCTGATCAGATTGCATTGCACACAGGCACAGCTCAATATCATAAGCATTTCAGTACATTTTCATTTTCTTTTCAGATGGAGTGCACAGAGCCAAATCCATGATCCAGATTTCAGTTCACTTCGTATGCTAACCACGTGGGCACCATCATCAGACGGCTTACGAATTTCCACATGGTTAACAGTTACATGGGCACAAACTGCATCCATATCGCTGGTTCAAGGGTCCAGTGATAGTTTGCTGATATCCGCACCAATGCCATGGCTTGATGCCTTCTTCATCTCAAGGGCGGTTTTGTAAGGTGGAGCAATGGGAGGCTGGACCGGATCCAAGCTCCTGTAGGAGCCACCTTCCGTGCTTGGGAGCGGGTATGATCGGTCCGAATCATAACCGCTGAGATCACCGCAAGCCAAAAATGGAATGTAGACCTTGTTTGGTCCCTCCAACCATCCGCTTCTACAATCTGCACTTAGGGTAAGGAGCCAGGATCATGTGTTGGCCACTTAGGGTAGCAGAGTACTGTCAATCATTTGTAGCCTTACCTAAATCATCGGCTCCCGAAGGAGTCCCCACTTTCTCTAGCAGGTGATACAGATCTTTCTCCTTAAACCCTTCAGGAGGTGAATAATTCTCACAAACTGCAAATGCCTCTGTTTGATAAATGACAAGAAAAAAAATGTATAAGATCACATTAACACTTCCTCGAGCAAGATAAACGAGGATGGCTAATATTATTCTCCAAATATGCTAAAATATGAACAGTGATTTCAGAGATGTGAAGCTACACCATATAATGACTCACCAATGCTTGAGTTGCGGCTACTTTTTGGCTTTGCAAATGTAACTTGTGAGAAGAACAGTTTTAGCTGCATAAATCACAGATAGTAATACGTACATCAGCGTCTCACACTAACATATACATGGGGGGAAGGAAACTATCTCACATCAATCATAAATACAAGACAGATAACATGCGGTCATAACATGCGGTCTGGTGATACAGATGCTCGAAATGGAAATGGTAAGGAAAAAAAAATGGACGAGATTTACAGTACATATATGAATTCTATAGTCAACAGAAGAGCACATATCACCTGGCAGTACAAGAGACTTGTGTCTTTTCCCCGAAATATCTTTGCGACAAATTTTCCACCAACTTTGAGCACATGAGTCACGATTGTCAGCGCCTGTATGTGCATAAGAATTAAATAGATGAATAATGTATCTTGACAAACTGAAGACAAAGCATGATGCCTGACATAAAGTTTAATGTAATATAGCCACAAAAGTTAATTCAGATCGAGGCAAAATTTAAATGAAAGTTGTCTTCTCAATGTCGCACATTTTGACAAAATAGATCATATTTGAACTATACGCAAACAGAGTGATAGAAAAATGAAAAGAACTAACCGCCAATATAAGCTGAGACTGAACAAATTCGTCCATGTCATGAAGGCCAGTAACTGTGATCGTTTAAAGAATCATAAGTATGTACTATTCAGTACGGTAATCAAACAGACTAAAGTTCACTTGCTTTACTATTTTACCATCAGGAGCACCATCGCAAACAACCAAGTCTGCTTTACATCCATCAAAGTGCCTAATAACCTGGCCAAACATTCACACGAGTTACATACAATTAAATTTACAGTAACAAGTATATACTTCTTTCTGTCCATCTCACCACTTCTGCTGTTCGAGCATTAGTGATATCACCCTGGACTTGTATAACACCTTCTATGGGGGCCATTGGCTGCAAGTCGATTGCGACAATGAGAGGAAGATCACCTTCCCTAGTAGCATAACACAACAGAAACAAAGAGGAAACAAAAGTTCATATATCAACAACCACAAATTCACTGGAACAGACAGAAGCAAGCTCGCACTGATATTTACTTGCAATCAGGTGATTGTTTTGCTGGTACATAGAGGTTCCGGCTCAAAACCTGCAAGTGCCAATGTAATAAACAATCAAACGTCCAAAACAAGAACTTAGGTACAGATGGGCGAACGGGCAGAACGATACCTGGCTCCAGCTTCCGGGAGCAGCGCACAGGTCAACAACACGCTTCACTCCTGCCAAAGAAAAAATATTTTCGTCAGCTCGATACTCTTCGTTCATGGAGCGAGCTAAGGTTGACGCACAAAAGAAACAAGCAGATGAGTTGAGCTGAGACCGTGGAAGGTGTTGAACTCCTGATCGATCTGGAGGAGCTTGAAGGCGCTTCGAGCTCTCCATCCTTCCTCCTTGGCCTTCCGATAGTAGATGTCCTGAGCAAAAGGCGGGCGGCCCGGTGAGAATCCGGGAAGCAAAGCAGAGGGCAAGGAGGAGAAGCTGGGTGGAGAGTCGGAGGTTGCGTACCCTCTTGTCCTTGGAGGCCTTGCCCATGGCGACGAGGAGGCAAGCCCAGCGCGGGAAAAGGTAGCTAACGGCGGCTGAGCGTCGGCTTAGGGATGGTGGCGGCGGCGACGGGGAAGGGAGGAGCCGAGCCGAGTAGAGAGACGTAGGCCGACTGGTGCTATGGGCCCAACGGGCCGTATGCACCGCTTCATTTTCAGCCCAATATATCTTTCGATTGCGTGTGTGTTAGGATCGCCGTTACGGCTAAAGGATCCGAACCCCTTTCTACTCTGTCTTTCTAGTGGGCCTTCCGGACCTTTTCCTCGGCGGCGGAGCACCCATCGGGTCCGTCGGCGACGAGCGCCCGCCCCTTCTGCTCCTTACTTTTGTGTGAAAGGGTGCACCCCCAAATCCTAAAATAACCTATTTGTACTCTTATTTGACTCAATCACAAGTACAGACATGTATTACATACCTGCTAAATTCGTTTTTTCCCCGCAAAAATTATCGGTTGTACATGCGTGCATTCCGATATTGGGTTCGCCGCTGCCCATGCCCATTAGGTCCACCCCCGTGGTGCGGTTGCGCTAGTCAATTGCGTGTCTGTTTTCGGAATATTAATATAAAGTTGCCCCTTTCTTATTTTAGTTTTTCATGTGTGTTGGATTTCTGATAAAGGTGATTGTGCTTTGTTTCCTTTTTTTTTCCCAGTTACTGCATTTAGCTTCGTTTGTTTGACTGTTGATGATGGCGATACATTGGTGCTACTGCTAACTCAGTGGGCAAGATGAATAAGGGGCAGGAGGCAAACCTGTCCGAGATGTCAGGGCAACACGTTCAGATGAACTTAAGCGGTGGTCGCCACCAGCAGCAGCAAGTTGCTTTGGGCAACCAGCAGCTGCAGGATCCTCAATTCAAAAAAATGCGCATAATCATGCATGGGAGGATGTAAGCTTTACCTTTTTGCCGAAATCCAACTGATTCTGCTTAATAATTCACGTTTGTCGAAAGGTGTGCATTTAACCATAAAATTGAATTATGATGTTGACTGAATCCTATTTATCATTCCTAGAGTTGACTACCTTAGAGAGAAGAAAAATGCTGCACAGCAGCGCCTTGAGCAACTTGCGAGCCGCTTAGAGAACGAAATGTACAGGTTGCATCCTACGAAGGTAAACCTCCCATTTTTCATTTTCATTGTTTACTGCTTAGTGTAATGTTTCCATGTTTTCACTGCCGCGTGCCTCTTCTTTATGTTGTTTAATTACCTATGAGCAGGATGACTACTATGTGATGTTGAAAGAACCAACCGAACAGCTAGTGAGAGCTGTTATTAAGGTCCTTTCCACCAATGGTCAGCAGCGTCAAAAAATGTTGAATCAGGCACAAACTTCCTCCATCTATGGCACAATGGCTCCCACACCTGGTATGGCTCAAAGTACAGATACAAAGTCTAGAAATCACTTCATGGGCAACATGAGAGCTCAAGGACAGTTGTTAACCTATGTAGTCGGCTTTTGTTTTGGGACACTATATTCACCTTCCTTTTCTTGGTTCCTTCATAACCACTACTTATTAAATTCTTCATGTAGGTTCCATGTCTAATTGCTATGGAGATCAATCCACAAACTGCCGACAAAATCCTACCACTAGTAGTGTTAGTGTATCACCAGCAACTTGTCCTGTGAGTATGCGAAGGCAGGCAACACTTATGATTCCAACTCCAGGATTCAACAATCAGCAGAATTTGCCCGCTGATCCTGAGTACTTACATGCTGGGTACCTCAATGGGGAGTTGGATGCTGTGCCACAAGTGCAGCAGAAGCAACATAAGTCATTCACTATCAACCAAAGTACCTCTCCACTGCAGCAACTTAACCATTTTGGTTCTGGAGTGCATTTAAGAATGCTGGAGAAATCCTCGTCATATGATTTGTCAGATGCACAAATCGATGATGGAATTGGATCACATGGACCAAATAAACAGCTTACAAATAGAGTTGCTGCTTCAGAAGCATCTAGAAACATACCTTCTTATAGCAGTATATCTGACAAAGCAATGAAGCCAGAAAGTCAGACAACCAAGCAATCCCTTCAACTGAAGCCATGTAAAAATGCCAAAGAATTGGACAAAAAGGAAAATGTGAGTTTTAGGAAATCAAAGTCATCTCAAGAACAACTACTTCAGAGGCAGCATCAGTTAAAGTCTAACCTTCCTTGTTCCCAGTATGTGCAAACTAAAGGAGCTTTGAAGCAGTGTCAACTTGATTTGTATTCAGAAGCAACCGAGGATAATGACAAAAGGGACCAAATGTCTGGAAAATTGGACGCTCGAATTCACATTAGGGTCACCTGCGATTCGCAGAACTTATTGTCCCCACATGTGACTAATACTATATTTTTGAATAATGAAATTCAGAACGAAATTTGTCATAGAACAATGTCGCAAGATGGAGCAGGAGAGTCTGTTTCATCTTATTGGCTCAACGCTGGTTGCACTATGAATTCTGTTGATGCTAAACTGTCAAAGATTCAAACAAATGGACCTGAGCAGATGAGAGAAACTATTAAATGTTATTATCGACAGATCCGGTGGTTGCTGCTGTTGATTCATGCAAAATCATGTCCAAGTCCTCTGGGCAGTTGTAACTCACAATTTTGTGTTCATGCACAGGACATATGGAAGCATTTTAATAAATGCCAAAGAAAAGATTGTTCTTATAAGTACTGCCGGCAATCAAAGATGGTGATGTATCACTACAAGAATTGTGTTAATAAGCATTGCCCTGTATGTAGCAAAGCAAAGGAAAGTTTGTACCGCTGTTCTAAACAAACAAACAAGCGCCGTCATGCTGAGCCTGTTTTAATTATGGAGCCATCTACAGTTAAAAGAATCAGTGATGGTGTACATGGTGATAGAATGGACATTGACCTGGGAGCAATTGAAACATTAGATGACCAACAACCTGTATCAAAGCGAATAAGGCAATCTTTGTCTCCCAATGTGTCTGGTAATGTTCATGCCCCTGTTCCTCAAACATGCTCAGGATTTGTGTTGAATAAAAGGAAATTCTTAAAACAAGAGCTAAACACAAAGACTGATATGCACCCTCCTGGCATTGCAAGTGAGCTAGATTCTCATGTTGAGCAAGAAAAATGGTTGTCTGACAAAAATACAAATGAGAATGTTCGTGATATCAAGAATATAAATGACTGTACAGCTGCCCTGATGTCCAAGTCAGGAAAAACAAAGACAAAAGGCATTTCACTCATGGAATTTTTCACTCCTGAGCAAGTATATGAGCACATTCTTAGTCTAAGACAATGGGTTGGACAGGTATATGCGCCTTGACTTGAAAAATATATCTGGCATACTTTGTATCCGTTTTCATGGTAGTAGGGCATATTCAGTAAAAATAAAATGAAAACTCATTGCTTAGATGTCTGCTTATTTGGAATTTCAATATGCACTTGTAGTATCATATGAATACTCCTTTCGCTTGTAGTATCATATGAATACAAATGCAAAGTTAAATTTGGATCTGGAAAACTTGGGTTGATCTTAAAGTTCTTACCTAGAGCTAATTTATTAATTATTTTTTTACTTCTGTAGTATCTAACTGGTTACTGCCCAAGTTTTTACACGATGGTCAGTTGCATGTGAAATTTTTAAACCCTTCCCGCTTATATGTATTTTGATTTGTGAATAATATTTTTGGTTGGACTCTTGTTGTACTGTCATCACATGGATTTATAATTTAAGCATATGCAGTAGTATATGTTGATGGCACTATGGAGTATGAACTGTTTCGTAATTCCATTGTTTACAGAGTAAGGCTAAAGCTGAAAAGAATCAAGCAATAGGACATTCTGGAAATGAGAACGCATGCCAGCTTTGTAAAATTGAAAGACTTACTTTTGAACCTCCACCAATATATTGTTCTCCCTGTGGTTCTCGGATAAAACGGAATGCACCATACTATATCGGCACTATCAGTGAAAGCGGTCGCTACAATTTCTGTGCGCCATGTTATAATGAGTCTCGCATTGATTCGATTTTTGTGGACAGCGTTCATTTTCTCAAGTCAAAACTTGAGAAGAAAAGAAACAATGATGAACTTGAAGAAGCAGTAAGTATTTCGGTTTTGCTTTTTCCAGGCTGTATCCACATTGTTATGGTTTCTTTTTCTTCCATAACATGTCCTAATTGCTCTGTTCTACAGTGGGTTGCATGTGACAAATGTAAACGCTGGCAACATCAGATTTGTGCTCTTTTTAATGCTAAAAGGAATGAAGAAGAAGAAGAAGCAGAATTTACTTGCCATGATTGCTATATTCAAGAGATAAAGCATGGTTTGCGAGCGCCTTTGCTCCAGAATACTGTTCTTGGGGCAAAAGATCTGCCGAGGACTCTGCTCAGTAACCATTTAGAAGAGCGCATTTTTCAACGTCTCAAAGAGGAAAGACAGGCCAGGGCAGAGAAAATTGGGAAAAAATTCGACGAGGTTGGTAGTAAGCTGATTTACCTTTTGTTTTTTCTTTCAAAAACTTCACAAATTTATAAAGCCCACATGCTTATCTTATCTTTATGTTATCAAGTAGGATTATGTCTTGTTTTCACTCTTTGTGAAAGCATAAGGATTTGTGCGATCCTAGTCGCTGCAGCTATACTTTTTGAATAGTATTTGTTCTACTAGGTCCTTATTTTCTTCAGGCGAATTTTTTAGCATATTGGTTTTCCTTTTTTATTGTTCTTGTTGTTGTTGTGTGTGTGTGGAGGAGGGGGGGGGGTATAAGGTGGCTGCCTGTGTGTTGAAGGGAAGTGGCAACACACCCATGCACTTTTAACTTTTGTACTCTTGAAGGGAAGACGATAATGTGGTGCTTTTGTACTCGAGAAACACTTTTTTTGTGTGTCATTAGGAACACTTAGGATTGTTTCATGTGGGGAGCATGTATCCTCTAGCTCATTGCACTAAATAATTTTTACTGCCATTATGTGTTTCTCATTTTCACGAACTAGTGATTTTTTTTTTGTCCTGATTGCCCCTCACTTATTAGGTTCCTGGAGCAGAGGGACTCGTAGTCAGAGTTGTCTCATCAGTGGACAAGAAATTGGAAGTTAAGCCACAATTTTTGGAGATTTTTCAAGAAGAGAATTACCCAACAGAATTTCCTTACAAGTCCAAGGTAAAAAATTATCTAATCATTTGAAGAATAGAAACATATGGAGCTTTGTTAACAAAACTTCCTCATCTGGATTTTGTCTCCTTTTTTCTTTTGCAGGCCATTCTTTTGTTTCAGAGGATAGAAGGTGTCGAAGTGTGCATATTTGCCATGTATGTGCAAGAATTTGGCACAGAATGTGCATTCCCTAACCAACGGCGGGTTTATTTGTCTTACCTTGATTCTGTTAAATATTTTAGACCTGAGATTGAAACAGTGTCTGGTGAAGCCTTACGGACATTTGTCTATCATGAAATTCTGGTAATTTTCTTTTTATTTTGATCCCGATCCCCTCTATTAATTACCCTTAAAAGACTTAAGGTTCCCCTAGAAGAGTGTGAATGTTTTTCTCTATCATATTTTCTTGAACATTACTTTCCTTACTTTGGATAATTTTGTTTTCATTTGCGTACAGATAGGTTATCTGCAGTATTGTAAGCAGCGGGGGTTCACTAGTTGTTATATATGGGCGTGTCCACCTTTGAAAGGTGAAGATTACATCATGTATTGCCATCCTGAGATTCAGAAGACACCAAAGTCCGACAAATTGCGTGAATGGTATGGCCATATATTGCACTATGTTGTTCTTGTTAACGATGTTCAGAATTATAGAGATTAGTGAATTTGTTTAGCAATTGGAGATCTTGTAGTATAATTTGTAATTTTTTATACAGGTACTTATCTATGCTTCAAAAAGCCATTAAGGAGGGCATAGTTGTTGAGCTGACAAATCTCTATGACCACTTTTTTGACCATAAGAGAGAATGCAAAGCTAAAGTGACTGCAGCTCGCTTGCCATATTTTGATGGAGATTATTGGCCTGGAGCTGCAGAAGATATGATCAACCAAATTCGCCTATCGGAAGGTGATGGAAACCTGCAGAAGAAGGGGAAGATGAAGAATACTATCACAAAAAGAGATTTGAAAGCTGCTGGTGTCACTGAATTAAGTGGCAATGCTTCTAAGGATTCTATGCTAATGCAAAAGGTATAGTAAATTCCGATATCCTATATATTTGAAGGCCCATAATATCTAGGCCCATATTGTCCCATACTCATGTCTATATATCGGTGTACTAATCATCTTCTCTAATCTCCAAGGTTAGTACCATAGTAGAAGGATTAGGGTTGGGCTAATCTGATCCTCACCTTGATCCAGAATCTCCGCTATTTTTTTTTCCTGTGCCGCCATCTGTCTCCCAATCACCATCGCTACCGACTTCACAACACTGTTGTGGCCTCTCATCTCATCCCGCGGATCTCATCGGATCTGTTGGTTGCTGGCCACCAGGACATCATCCTGCTGCTACCCAGTCGCTGCCTGCAGTGGCGTAGCTAGGATTTTACCGTAAGAGTATGCCACAAATTTTTTTCCCACATATACCGTTCTAGCTGTCAGTGGCGTATATACCAAATTTTCCATATCTCTTCTTCTTTTTTTTTTGCATATTGATTATTGGGCTGTACTTCTAATGGGCCAAAATCTACAGGGGCTGCCTGTCGCCGTCCTCTCCGGATCGTGCCGTGGCGTTCTCATCAGCTTGTGGCCTGTCGTGGCCAAAGTGAGTCCTGATTTGGCACCTAGCAGTCTTCATCATCGACCGTGGATGCACGGTTCATTCCGATCCCTTGTCACCCGATTCGTAAAAACCAGCGGTCACACATGTTTGAAGGGGGGGTATTAAGGCCCATATTCATGTCTAAATGCACTGACCAAGGCTGATGTACTAATCTTCTCTAGTCCCCAACGTTAATAAAAATCTTACCTTCACTTTGTTGTGCAGCTTGGAGAATTCATTTACCCAATGAAAGAAGATTTCATCATGGTCCATTTGCAGTATTCTTGTAGTCACTGCTCCATCCTGATGGTGTCTGGAAGACGTTGGGAATGCAATCAATGCAAAAATTTTCATATTTGTGACAAGTAAGTTGATTGGTTATCGTCACGGGGTACTTTCATGTGAATACTTTTATATGATATACATAGGCATGATCATGGTGCAACTAGAAAATATTGGTTAAATTGCACAAGAACTAAGTGGATTCAAAGTTTGCTTTCTCCTTTTGTCATTACACAAATGGAGCTTTCTGTTCTATGTGGTACGCCAGTTTTTCCTTCTTATCATGTTCTAATGCCTACAAAGCTTGATAAGTATTTAAATTGCGCCCTCAAATAAAAAGTATTTAAATTGCTGCAGCGCTTTATCTTCTTTCAGTATTGTTTCAACTGGTGTAAATAATTTTAAATCTGGAATGTCTGCTGTTGCAGGTGTTACAATATAGAACAGCAGTGTGAAGAGACGGATAGGCATCCGAGTAATAGTAGAGACTTACATACGCTACATGAAGTAAGTTATCTCGAAAATCTTTTACCTATCCAAATAAAAGTAGAAAAATAATCTATAACCGCAACTGCTTTACTTGATTCATTTAGGTTGAAATTGTTGGGGTGCCTGAAGATACCAAGGACAGAGACGATATCATAGAAAGTGAATTTTTTGACACCAGACAGGCCTTCCTGAGTCTCTGTCAAGGAAACCATTATCAATATGACACTCTTCGCAATGCAAAGCATTCCTCAATGATGGTTCTACACCATCTTCATAATCCAACTGAACCTGCTTTTGTTACCACATGTAATGCCTGCGAGAATGATATTAAAACAGGGCAAGTGTGGCGGTGCAAAGAATGTGATTATGATGAATGTGCTGCTTGTTACCAAAAACATGGAGGTGCCAATCATGCTCACACTTTAACAAAACATCCTGCTGGAGCAGACAAGGATATTCAAAATAGGCAGCAGAATTTTGTTCAGACAGTAAGCTCACGCTTAAAAATGTATTTTATTTTTGAATTGTTGTGACTAATCTGTTTTTCAGTTGTCGAAGGACCATTTTGGCATTGGTTATAGTTATTGTAGCTAAGCTCAGTGACTCCATATATTTTAATTCCATGTGCTACTGTTGATAGTTGCTTATTTATCATGGTATATTGTGCCTCACCCCATGGGAAGGCAATATTCATCCTTTGTGCATAACATGACTGTAATTTTGCCTGTTATTTACACTATGTTATCAATACAACTTATCGAGGGAGTACATTCCATGATTTGTGGGAAGTTTGATTTTGTACCGTTGCTATCTACTTTCTGGATTAATAATCAGCCTTTACTACTTTATTGACATTTTCTTGTGGTGTTGCAGGCACGGATAATGCAGGAAAGCTTGTCACATGCAGTAAAATGCCGTGCCTCTCCTAGGTGCCAGTATCCTTTCTGCCGAAAACTTAAGTTACTCTTCCTTCACGGAAGCAAGTGCCAGGAGCGTGCATCGGGAGGCTGCCCTCTCTGTAAGAAAATGTGGAGTATCATTCATTTCCATGTACGAATTTGCAAAGAATCACAATGCAGAGTACCAAGATGCAGGTGTGTAGCACCCTCTCTCTATCTCTCTCCGTCCTCTCTCTCTCTCTCTCTCTCTCTCTCTCTCTAAGTTGTGTGGTTTAAACAGAGATCTGAAGGAGTTTACGAGAAGGTTGCAACGGCAGTCAGAGTCCAGGAGGCGGGCTGCCGTTAATGAGATGATGAGGCAACGAGCTGCGGAATCTGGTGTGAGTCAGTAAAGCCAGTTGTTAATATGTACCCTGAAAGAAGATAGGATCGCTAATAAGGAGAATGTGCGTAACAAGAGCATCAGCATAACATTGCCTTTGCATTATACTGGAGACGAAATGTCTTGGGCTTCTTAGTTATCCTGCCTGAAAATGCACTGCACCAGGAGGCTGATCCCTGGCTATTGTTTTGCCGATTAGACTCATAGCCTCTCAAATAGGTCCCAAACCCTAGAGGTTGATTCATCTATTCAGCATGTATTATGCTGGTCTTGTTTTGTTTATTGCTCATGTATCATGGTGATAGGTTTCAGGGCAATGTCTATTGACATGGAGATTTTAGGTCCTTTTTTTTTTCTTCCCGATATACTGAAAGGGCTATAGGAAAGAAAATAGAGATGAGCAGCCCTTACATTCAATGTAACTAGTTTCAGTCCTCACATTTGCAATCTGTGTAGGACGGATCTTCACTCTGATTCAAATTTATAGAGAATAGAAAAATGATATGGCTCATATTGGTATTCTGACTCGTCCCAGTTTTTTGTTTGTTAAAGAAAATCTATGCCAGACGGACGCTTTCTTTTCCGTGGGAAGAACTACTCCCGCCGGGTTTTTTATTTCATGACATGGACAACATTCTTATTTGAATATCAATTAGAAATTGAAGGGAGTAAGAGGCAGCTTGTCAGTGGTTTCTAATTTTGCTTGTTAGTTCCAATCTTCCAAATACATCACGATCTGCTCTTCGTAGTGAGTGGCACTTGTTGGGTGCAGAATTTGATTGGCCGATTTTGGGAGAACAAATTGGACATATAACGACGGTTGGATTCCTATAAGTGCGTGTCAATTTGACAGAATTCTCACGTATCAAACATGATCCTCTCGAAAGCCAGTACTGATCGACTGCCTGCCGCACGACAAGGTTGGTCAGGCAACGGAAAATGGCAGCACATCGAAAAACTGGAGTAGTACACGTGAACACAGCATGACCACGTCGGCGCGCCGCGCGGCCACGC
The DNA here is from genome assembly GCA_000970635.1 of Eragrostis tef. Taxonomy (NCBI): domain Eukaryota; kingdom Viridiplantae; phylum Streptophyta; class Magnoliopsida; order Poales; family Poaceae; genus Eragrostis; species Eragrostis tef. Next base: position 552 of record LAPY01005211.1, on the reverse strand, counting down.
CTCCGGCCTCTCCTCTTTACATACCCCGAGCTCTTTATCCACTTCGGAAAATGGCCGCGGCCGCCAGCCTTGCGTCTCTGCCCCGCGGGCCCCGTCGAGGCGGGGACGAGCTTGTCTGCCTGCCAAGTGCCAGCCCGCGCAACCGCAGCCACAGCTGAAGCTCAGCACGGCAGCCACTCAGACGACGCCCCGGCTTTATCGGCGCGGCGCGAGAGTCAGCGAGAATATTGTTGTGGCGACCACGCCGGATTCCGCGACTAAACAACAATCGGCGGCAGCAGCTGCGTCGGCATGGCGGCCATCATCCCCTCGTTCCACAGCCACCACTGCGCGCCACCCTCCCTGGCCGTGGCCGGCACTTCCTCCTCCTCTGTCGGCGTCAGGCGCTACCACCACGGCGCGTGCTGCTTCGCCGCGAAGCCCACGCAGGTGGCCGCCGACCTCGTGGACCAGGACGGGCCCGAGCCCAGCGCCGCGTCCATGCAGGAGGAGGCCACGCCGCGGAGGAAGGCGCGCTCCCGCCGCTCCCGGAAGGAGAAGAAGTCCGCCGCC
>LAPY01005210.1:8980-19251 GCA_000970635.1 Eragrostis tef | reverse complement strand
GATTAGTTTCAATAAAGAAAATTAAAATATAACTTATAATTTTGCATATTTATACTAATATTTTGAATAAGACAAACGGTCAAACATAACTCAAAAAGTCAATGGTGTCAACAATTTAAAACCGAAGGGAGTATATAATAGTCATAATCAATATAGTACTAGCCTGATTATACTGCGAAATTTCGAGACTTTTGTAGGAACTGTCATAAGATGACACTAAAATGACACAAAAAGCTAGCTAAAAGATAAATTTTATTTTTTTAAGATAAGGATTCAACTTGCGATGTTATATGTAGTAGATCGTTGGCCTTCTAAAAGGTGACATTTCCAACATCGAAGTATTACAAAAATGCGTATGTTGTGATGTAAAGAGTCCTGAGACAGTGCATCAATCCTAGATGAGAACATCTTTGCCTCAGAATGCTATATGTATCATCAATATACTTAATCCGACGGCTCTAAACAACAACTATTGTACTAGCAGATGATGAGAGCTGTCGGATGAGATACATGCATGATATAGATAGCATATTGAAGATATTGAAGGTAGAATGTCTACCGCAGATCCGCTTTAGAGAGAGGTTTGGGAGGCACGATTGAAGAAAAAAATGAACACCATCAGTTAAGATGTTCCAACACAGGCATCAAGTTGCAACATCTAAGTCGAGTAGAGTCCGTTTCCGATTGGATACGAGTCATATCAAGTACCAACCCCACATGCAGGTTGCCCACATGGAGTCGGGCCATCCTAACGGTTTTACTGTCGTGTAACCGTTCTTCTCCCTCCCTCCCTCCCTCCCTCCCTAATCCTCAAACAACAATCGCAACACACATCGCTTTCTCGCCGCAACAAGGCAGCGGATTTTTTTGACAAATGCGCGCGCTGACGTCTCTTGCGTCGCAAGTCTCAATGCCGGAGGGCGGATTAGGAGCCGGGCACCATGATTGGGTCGAGGCGCATGTGGCCGCACATGCCATGATGAACTGAATCCTGCCCTAGATACACTACTCCATCAACCCAGCGAGCAGATGACAAATCCTTCCTTCAGCATTACTGTCATCGATGACGCATCTCGCAGGCGGCAATTACCCCGCAATATCTGCTCAGATGACTGCGAGAGCCTACGACTTGTTACGGCGCCGCCCCTGCTGCCATGGCGCAGAGGCAAGATTTCTTCAGCGAAGGAGCCGTGGGCCTGTGCAATGCAGCAGCACGGCAGTGCGGAGGTCATGGATTCGTCTGGAACTCAGGATCTGGTACCAGATGCCATAAAATCGACGAAATCGGATTATACGAAGTTATACGACGGATTAGGAGCCGGGCACCATGATTGGGTCGAGGCGCATGTGGCCGCACATGCCATGATGAACTGAATCCTGCCCTAGATACACTACTCCATCAACCCAGGCAGCAGATGACAAATCCTTCCTTCACCATTACTGTCATCGATGACGCATTGCGCAGGCGGCAATTACCCCGCAATATCCTTGCTCAGATGGCTGCCAGAGCCTACGACTTGTTACGGCGCCGCCCCTGTTGCCATGGCGCAGAGGCAAGATTTCTTCAGCGCCTCAGCGGCAGTGCGGAGGTCATGGATTCGTCTGGAACTCAGGATCTGGTACCAGATGCCATAAAATCGACGAAATCGCTGTCTTTCTGTCCTTGACGCCAAGATTCTGTCTGCAGATTTCAGAAGCTCTTTTTGCCTGTATGCAATTTAAGAGACGAGGGTACTGTACGTACGTACAGCGCATTCGTCTCCGAATCTTCTGAAAACACGATGTTCCTGAATTCAATGATTTCCATTTACCAGCATTATCTCCAGGTTTGGGATCAAAATTTTGTTCTCGTTCGTTCGTATCAGTTCAGCCCAGCTTGCAAGGCAATGAAGTCAGAATTTGACCTCCTCTGTTCTAGTAGAAGAGATCAAGAGAAGACTTTCGTGCCGTTCATGGAGATGGAAACCACTCCGTTAATTCCATTCCAGGATTAATCGCAGAATAAAAGAGAAGACTTTTCTGAAAACGCTAATATACACACGGTGCTCTAAGAACTCAGTCTGACCAAAGTAACCTCGAGTTCTTCCTGGCACTGCTACGTTGCTAACACTACTACTGGTACTACCTCGCTAGCTGAAGAAACAGAGAAATGGAATGGAACAGAAGCAGAGCAGAGGAGGAGGAGAAGGGTACGACGCGTGTACTACGACTGACTAGTAGGAGATCTCCATGGAGAAGTTGGAGTCCAGCAGCTCCTCGATCATCTGGTCCACGTACTGCTCCTCGAGGAACGCCCCGCCGCCCCACTCCGCCGACGCCGACGGCGAGGGAGGGACGCCGATGCCCATGCCGGCCGCATTGCCGGCAGCGGGCATCATCATCATCGCGGCGCGCGGGAGCGCGGCGGACGCCGAGGCGGAGGAGGAGGCGTCGCCCTTGCCGCCGCGCGCGTGATGCTGCTGCTGCTGCGCGGCCTGCACGGACGCGAGGTTGAAGCGGTGGAGCTTGGCGACGAGCGCGGGCGAGAGGAACGACGACGAGGAGGAGGAGGAGGAGGCGTCGCCGCCGCCGCCGGGGAAGTTGGTGCGCACGCGCGGGCCGCACATGATGCGCGCCGCCTCGTCGTAGGCGCGCGCCGCGTCCTCCGCCGTCTCGAAGGTGCCCAGCCAGATCCTCGTCTTCCTGCAAGCAGAGAATCAATCCAAGAAATGGTGAGCTCACGCCAAGAATCACCGAAACGATCGATCGAGGCCAAGAACGCCATGGTTAGTTGCGTACAGGAGCGGGTGGCGGATCTCGGAGACCCAGGAGCCCCAGTGGCGCTGCCGGACGCCGCGATACCGTTGCTGCGGCCGTGCCATTGGAGACGACGCGTCCCTTGCTCGATGCTGAGGTTTGTGCTGCTGTCTGGGAGAGGGACGAGACAGACGAGAGCGCTGAGAGAGCAGTGTGGCGTGTGAGCCACGGGGCGCTTTAAATAGAAGAGGGAAATGGCTGCGAGTTTCATTTCGCGGTTTGTTTTGAAGGGCTTCCAAATGGGGCCCACATGGGTTGGATACCTTTATTCTCTCTGCCTCCTGGAGCACTAGCCAGCCGCAAAGCATGTCAAGTGTCAAAGGAAGCAAACTGATTCATGGGCGAGCAAGAGGCACACTCTCACATCATCCAAGCTCGTACTCTCGCTCCCTGGTCATAAGCTCTAGAAATCACACATGGTCGTGAACACGGGAGATAAGAACATCATAAGTTGGTTTTCTTTGTAATGGACTGTATTCTGTAAAAGAAATGCATGATGGGTCTACCTATATCACGGCACAAAACATTATATCGGATGGGTTTGAAAGAAATCTCACATGCACACTCGCATTTTTTTTTGTGATTACACAATACAACTCAGACACTCACAACGCACGCACACTTGCTCCTATGAACACACATACGCAAACCTTACCCCTACAAACATATTCAAAGACTGAGCCGGCAAATCTTCGAGATTGATGAAATCGCCACTAGTGCCTCGCATTTTAGAGCTAATTTATTATTATTATAATGATAAGTTATGTGATTGTTAGTAGCCAGGCACATATTATATATGTTAGTAGCTTTATCATCTTAATATTTATCTGCCTAGGCTCTTATAGGCATTGTGACATGTGTGGGCATGCATGCCCGTTCATCGGACCGAGCATTGTGTGTGTGTTGAGTTTCACAAGAAAAAGGTTTTGAACCTCCCACCTAGTATAACTTATCCTTCTCATCCAAAAAACATATAGAAAATTCACTATATTTTTACTTAACATCTGCTCTTGGTTTCTTTCTTGTTTGACTACTATCTAATAAGTCACCCTAAGCTAGAGGGTATCCAATAAGTCAAGAACTACTATCTATCAAATGCTCATAGAATATTGCACGTATCCATCTGACAGTATCATTGTTTGGTGGAAGTTTTATACCTAATCGCCAGGGTTCAAAGAAGGAGAAGATTTGGTAATTTATGGCCTAACAATATATCCTTACCTTCGGTGAATTTAGATAGATGATTGGCCATCCGTATGTTAGGTAATCAAAATGGTTTATATATGCTCCTAAAGCTACTATCTTTGTTTTTCAAGTGATAACATTAAGATAACAGTTTTAGTTTGTCATCAATTAAAAATCGGAGAGGGTATATCAGTTTGTTTGGTACAACTCCAGATTCTCCAAGAAAAAAAAACATTTCAGTGCCTCTCCTGAAATGTTTCTCATTTCAGAGCTTTGGATTCCCCACAAGTGTACAAACTAGATTATAACAGTCACTGCTAGGCTTCACTTTTAACCTCCATGTGAAGATAACTGCATCAGATTACATCTAGAATATAATCCACTGTATCATTGATATAAGTGTTATTTTGGACATCGACAATATTTTTAGAAACTCTTTCCATTACTTTGTAATGAAATATATTCATCATATAACTTAACTTCTTTCTAAAAAATCTGATATAAACCTAGAACGTTATAGGTCTAGTTTTCGACCTGACATTCTTTTAGAGCAACAAAACGCTCCTTCATTGACTATCCATGCATCATCCTACTCATAAGCACCCAGTTGCAAACTTGCAATGTGAATGTCTGTCCAAACGATGCTGAACTCACCTCTCATTGGGCTGCTACATGGTAGCCCCCTTGGCGCCATCCGCGCAGCCATCCTGTCGCATTGGGAAGAGCAGGAGGACTTGCTGCTGCCTTGGGAAGAGCAGATCAAAGCATGAAAATGCCCATGCAATATTTACATATTCAAGCCATCGCGCACGCTGAATGCTGACGCCACAAACATGCGCACCACCTCTGAACCCAGCTGCAATTCCGCACTGATGCATGTGTATGCATGCCATCGGCTGGGCTCTGTGCGATGCACCGTATCCGGCTCGCGATTTCGTTCGTCTCATCTCTATCTTGGACGCTAGCATTGGCGCACTGTCAGGCAATAGGGGCTCTACAAATGGTTGCCTCACCATGGATGCGAAACTGGTCCCTGGAAGTTCAGAGTTTCAGGCACGAGTCCAATGCATCTGTCCTGAGGAGAAAATGGAGTGTGATGCGATGCATGGGTCAATGAGATGCTTCATCGGACAAGGCAGCTCTGTTCCTTGATGTACTCCTACTACTATGAGCGTGTGTTGGTGGCATGATTCAGACAGGATTTTCAGTGAGGATCAGGAGAGGGTGCATGGGCTAATTAGATTATAAAATCCACTTAGATTGAGGACTCTATCTACACCATTCATCTAGCACATGTATGGTGTAGATATAATGCACAACTACTATTACTAAAGTACATTGAATGTACACCACATATATGTTAGATAGACTGTTCAAATAAGCCTCTCAATCAAGAGTGCTGTAGATAAATCCACTCTCATGGTGCATGGTGTCATGTTTTGGAGGACATGGCACACTGGATAGGGATCCATGCTGTTGTGAGTGCTTTATTTGGAGACTCATGGCAGATGGCACAGCAGGCGCCAAAACTATTGAACCATGTGGGCTCTGCTGGTAGCGTTAAGCGTTAAGCAGCAGATAGTCTAATCACTTGATAAGTTGATGACAGACAGGAATGGAGCCTCACTCGTTGGATCGTAACTTTTGAATATAATAGTACTGATGTTCATCTTGATGCTTTTATCCACACACGAGTAGTGTGTTAGTAGAATCCAACGACGAAGGAATCTCAAAAGAGTTGGGTACCCGCTACATATTCCGTACTAATAGGGTTATTAACCTGCTTAGCTCTGAACGTGATTACACATGCTATCAACAAAAGGGAAAGGTGCATCTACTGTGCTTAGTTATTCCAATTATCACCCGTTCCTTCTGCATAAAGTTTCAAATTATTTTTGAACTAGAGAGGGTTTCTAAATCTTACATCGAAAAGAATAGGCAACACACAGCAAAAGGAGAAGATGCTACTCCATAGGGCTCTGCTTCGCCACCCCATTTCTGTGCAAGCACAGGTGTTCCTCCCTGTTGAACTGACAGTCCGCCATGGCGGAAAGCACAAGCTCACAGCGCCAGCTGCGTACGGCGCGTGTGCGATGCAAGCACAAGCTCGTCACGTCGTGGGGGGGACGACGCGGACCGATGCTACGACGGATCGAATCCGCAGGGAGATCTTATCGCCGGCTGGTCCTCTCGCCTGACGTGGCGGCAAGGCGGCGCGCAGGCCCCTACCCGGCCGGGCCGATGAGGGAGACGGCCATGTCAGGATTTCAGAGTTCAGGGGCAGGGATCCCTGGCCGGATCTTGCCTGATATCTCCGGCCGATCTGTGGCCCTGTGGCTGCACAGAGACGCTGCTAGCAGTTCAGCAGCTTACATGTTCTCTTCTTCTCCCTCCATATATTCGAATGATCGGCAATTTTAACCGAACTTCACTCGTACTGGATACTGAAATTCTGGTAAATTTCAAACATGTAAAGAAGTGAGAAAAGATGGAACCAAGTTTATATCAGTGATAAATTGCGAATGATTATACGGGGTTCTATGTATCAATCAAACATTATCATGTCCTGTTCCTTCGGGTCTCACTCAGCCATGTGAAGGTGTCTTGTTCTCTGCATTAGTGTCCCAATGCTATTTTTGTTTATGTTTCCCTTTTTTGTTCAAAGGCCAGCAGCCTAGTGTTATTTATGTTTGTCTTTTGTTTATTCCTCTCCTCATATTCTCATTTTTTGAGCTTGTAGTATCTGAAGAGCAACGAAGGTTCAGAGAACAGATACGAAAATGATGGGAGGTCCATCACCTAACACATGCACTAGCTGACAAGTCGCAAGCTGACGATTCTGTGTACAGGTCTCCAATGAAGTCACATCAGCCATCTCTTTTTGAAACGCTAGTCGCATCAGTCAATCACCGGAAAACATTTCCATGTTCGTAGTAGCAGTACGATCATCAATCTGATTTTCATTTCTGATCTTTCACAAACCACACTTGCAAAATTCTGAAGTCCTGTTCAGTCTTTTACCATACACATGGATGAACAGAATTGTCAGTTTGACTGTGCGGCTTCGATCTGCAGAGACATATCAGCAGGTGGTCAAATCGAATTCTGTTGCTCGGTCGTCGTCAAGATCCATGTCCGATGCTGCTTATAATCAGGCACCAAGGTTGCTGATAAGTCAGAGGTTCTACTAGCACACAGCAAGCACCCGTTTGATGTTTCCAAGCCGACAGAATTATGCGAGTCCATGTGTACATTGAATACGTGGATTAAGCTAATCGCAGCTAATGCTCGTAAGCATGAAACGTGTATTGCTCCCATTGCTCGAAATAGAGCCGGCTATGTCGCACGTGCACTGATTGGACTCATCGCTGACGGAAAAACAAGGGCATTTCCGCGTGTCGCCCAACGGAAAACAGATGGCATTTCCACGCGTCGCGCGAGCGATCTCGGTCGGAATGGAATAGCTCCTGCTTGTGTTGGTTTTCCTGTCATTGGAAAGACAGCATCTGGAGATGCCATGTGGCCATGATCGTGGTGTCTGTTAATCATGGGACGATGAGATTGGCCAATGGGATCCTGGAGAGGCTCGAGGGCCACGCGTCCAATTCAGCAGATCGAGTAAGATACGTGAGGCGATCTCTGATATCTGAATTCTGATCGGTTCTCTTTTCTATTTTTTCCCTCTTTAACAAACGTGCGTTTGGTTTGGTGGTTGTATGAATGAGGAATCCGAGTTACTCCTACCTAATGGAGATTTGATCCGAGAACTTACCGGATTTGGGAGGAGACAACACAAGCTTGGGTACCTTTCGGAACCGATATCACACCAGCAGGCCCGACCTGTCTATTTACTGGGCCTGTAAGGCCATCGAAGCCCTTGGGCAAATTTCCATGGGTAAAATATGGAGCGAAACTGTACAAACGGCCTAAAATCCAAGAAGGCCCAATGTGGTCTTAATTTCAGCCCACTACTTCCTAAGCTCATCCAGCCCATCGCATCTCCGCCTACCCCATATAAACCCTAGCGGCCGCCACTCTCACGATTTCTCCGATCCAAGGGTTTCCTCGCGCCGCCGCCGCCGCTCTCTCCGTCGTCTACGCCGCCGCAACCATGGTACGAGCCCTCGTCCTGATGGTCGCGCTCTCGAATCCATGGGCTACGCTTGTTGTGTTTCGCTGACCTGATGTCTCTTTGCCTCTTCCCCGCACAGCCGTCGCACAAGACCTTCATGATCAAGAAGAAGCTGGCGAAGAAGATGCGCCAGAACCGCCCCATCCCCTACTGGATCCGCATGCGCACCGACAACACCATCAGGTTCGTGGATCCCATCTCTGGTCGCCCGCCGTCGTCAGTTCACGATTTCCATCTCTTGTTTCTGATTGGGGTTCTTGTTCGTGAATCAGGTACAACGCGAAGCGCAGGCACTGGCGCCGCACCAAGCTCGGGTTCTAAGCTGGGGAAGATGTGCCGGGAGCCGATGCTTGGGGAGGCATCTAGGGTGTGCAAGCCGGCCTCCGGTTCCATGTCTTCGCAAGCTAGGAAGCTCTTGTTAGGATTTTGCTTGTGTTAAAGAGATTATTGAGTTGCTTGTAGCGTACTGAAAATATCATGTCTGGCTGATCTTTTAAAGAACCTCCTTTATGTTATGCTGAAGTTATCTTGACCTGCAGTGTCTTGATCCATTGATATCTGCTGCATATTGCCATTTCTGTATCGTGTTTTACTTGCCATTTATTTGGTGCTAGTCCATTCCTGCGCATATCATGTTTGCCAATTGCGTATAAGAGTAACCTGTGGAAGTTTGGTTGGCTTGCAGTGAATAAATCGGTTCTCTACCAAGTCATTCTAATGTTGTATTTATATGTATTGTAGGATTGTTCTGATCTTTACATATGGTCTAGTGGCTGACTGTGATTTAAGTAGGATAGTGGCCTGTTGGTTTTGTCTACAAAATGGATGATTTGTGTTCATCTTGGTTTCTGTTTAGTGACCTGCTGTAGGTTTGCCAGTTCCTTGATCCATGTTAGCAATCTAAAGGTATGTTCAGATAGTAGTGATCTTGCTCCAAACTGTTTGATGTTTATTTTTTGTGCCCTACATAGTGCAGACCATGTCATTTGCGGTTTCGTAGCCATCAGAACATTGTTGCTGGTTCTTTGTTACCAGCAGCATTCGTACTGGTGTAGAGTTTTTTCTTCCCATATACTCTCGATGTAGATGCTTGTGAACTTCTCAAGTCCCAGCTACATCCTATGAGGGTTTCAGCCACTTCATTGCTTGTGCTTGATTCTTTTCAACTGTATTGTGACAGTGTGGCTCTAGGAAGACCAGGAAGTCATCAAACTTGAGATCCTTATTCTCTAGTGGTTGGGTCCTTAAGGCTGTTCATGCTACTGTTTTGGGTGGATTATTGAAGTCTGAATTCTTAGTTTGCGATGAATTGACTGCAAAGAGGCATATATGTTGTTGTGATGTCTTGAATTGATTACATAATCGGTGGCTTAAATTTTGTTGTGATTGTCTTGAATTAACTTCCTCCATCTATTGTGTTCCTGTGATCATCGCTTATAATCTGAAATGTATAAGTTGCTTCATGGTGCGAAGCATACATGTTTGGTCACCCACTTTTAGTCTTGAATGGTCTATGCGCTGTGCCATTGATTTGAGTTGCAAGGAGGCATCTTGCAGCACCTTAAAAACTTTTGTCTTACTTTAAACTTGATGCGCAGTAACTTGCAATCAGTTCTGAACCCAGAAAACACGCTGAATTGGATGGAATTTCCGCAATTCTGTGCTCACTTTAGTTTTACATGGTTTTCTCTGCTCACATCTTAAGATTGAACCTCGTTGGGGTATATGAATTTTTCTGGATTCTTCAGAACTAAAGTCGTTTCTTGTGAATGGCTACGAAGTTCCGCCATTACATTGAACCCACCGGATTCACATAGTCAGAGGCGGCCCTGCCTTGCTGCAAGCTTTGTAAGCAAGAATTTTACTGGCAAATGCTGTGCTCGCTATTAGCAAGAATTTTTCTGCTTCCGCGAGGACGAACATGTCGTGAGCTCGCGACGCCTTTGCTTGCTCCCGCGCGCGTACGCCACGAGGCGCAAACGCACGCCGAACCAGAGCATGCAGAAGCGAACTCCCCCAAAAAAGAGGCCGCCCACGAAGGTCGGGCAGCCAGGAGCTCTCTCGCCCGCGGCAGCGGCGCCCTATAAACGTCCGTGCCAGCGTCACGCATCGCCGTCTTCTAATATCCACGGAGAGAGAGGCCGGCAGGCAGGGGGGG
>LAPY01005204.1:0-14329 GCA_000970635.1 Eragrostis tef | reverse complement strand
TTGCTACGTTTGACCATTCGTCTTATTCAAAAAAGTTTGAAAAACATCATATATTTTGATATGATTTATTTCATTTCCATAGTAAGTTTCAACATAATGTATAATTTTAGATATTCGAATAAATATTTTGAATAAGACGAATGGTCAAACGTAAATAAAAAAGTCAACGGCAACAACAATTTAAAAACAGAGGGAGTAGTTTGAATGAGACATGGAACAGAGCAACTACAAACTATCAAGACCGCTTCAGACATGGAGATTGGCTTCAAACAGAGCAAATCCTTTTTAAGCAAAAACAAATTATGGAAAAAAGAGAGTTGTTGGAGATCAACATGTACCATATCTCATCATCAGTCGATGCAACAATCGCATCCCAGTGGGCACACAAATAAACTGAAGAAATTAGTGGCCATCATGGTCTCATGCTAAAAACCTGAAGAAAGCCGCAAAAGGTTTTATGATTGCCAGAGATCGGCGTATAGTAGCCTAGATCTGGTGATCAAGCACTTGATGAACCTTTTGATGCATGATAATTTTTTTACTTTTATCAATATCACTGACCAATGGCCTTGTGCTGATCGTGTCCATCTAGAAATGCGTTGCAAACCCTCTTCAAGGTCTGTAATGTACTGATGTTGCTGTTGTTGTCGTTTTCATGCAGCTTGTGATTCCTCTCCGACGGTGTAGTCACTTGTTTACATCAAGATTATATTCTACCTGCCCACTCTTATCTCTGTTTTTACCTCACTACTACTGTCATATCCACTGAGTGCACATCAGAGTACTACTTATGGCTCAATCAGTGTTCAGTATCCAAAGCAGAATCTCTTGATTGGTCACTGACACATGAAGCAATGGCTTTTGTACTTTTGCTTTCTCACTCTCTGGAAAGAATAGATTGAAGGTTCAAGCTCGGTAGTCTCTATGTCCCACGACTTTATACTCCTCTTATTTCACACTGCAATGGTAGTGAAGTCATGCCAGTGTTCGGCTTAGGGAAGCAAAGGCGACGGAATCTCAAACTACGATTATATCTACCTTTGAACCAACCTTTACCTTTAGAAAGTGAGTTTTCTCTTCAGCAGAAGCTTTAGTCATAAGAGAATTGGTGACCATGAGGACCTGCTTTGCTGAGTTGTTGCGTGGCATTTCTCTTCTGTCCCCTTTCATCCCACTAGTTCCCCACTTTGGGTGCAGAAAGTTTTCATACAGTTTGGTAGGTGGCTACCTGGAATCTTGTATTAGTTGGCCTTATCCATGCAATGCAACTTTAATTTTTTTTATTTAGTAGTTAGCTTAATCAGTAGCATGATTTGCATGATTGGATACATGCTAAACTTTACGCGTGGATTTATTTACTTCAGCCTCGGCATCTTCCTTTTTTTTTACACTCACTGACATCAGTGCTACCAGTGTTGTCAAGAAGCAATGACCACTTGATGCAATAGGCTTATGTTGCCAATAATTGATCACGGTTTCTGATTAATTAATGTTTGCCCAATTATGGACTTCGATATACTAATACTAATAGCCACATGAGTTAGATATCGTGTTGCTTTCGTTACAGATGCTAATATTGTTTTACTCAAATACCATCAAGGTGGCACTTCCAAATGCAAGTCACTCACAAGGGGTAACAAACAGAGTTTCTAGAACGCAGGTGCTCAATTACTTACTGAGAGATATTACAGGTGTTAAGCCTGTCGTCCTGTTTGACATCATGATTCTAAGGTTTGGACACGCTTTTCTGATTTCCACCAATTACTCCTTTATCCGCTGTTGTAAGAAATCAATCTAACTAAAGAAGATCAAAAAAAGGAATGGAACTTGAATTTAGAAAAGGAGCCATGTATTAAGATGCTTGCTGCATTACTGGATGCCTTACAGTTCTAATTTCCATGTCCGTCCTTTTCACTGAAATTTCTGTTCATACTTCAAAGGCATGTACAAAATGGGATCAATATGTGCAGAATATTGGCAACAGTTGAATATTTCCACTATGATAATCTGATGAAGTGAGCATATGTAGCCGTCCCGCCTCCCCGAGGCCGGGCCCGCTTACGCCTGGCAACTCTCTAGGACATCAAGACTAACCCCACAGACCAACACATGTCTGGTCGGTCACTCATCACTCCCACGCTTAACCTCGGAGTTCTTTTCAGATGAGCTTCCGGAAAAGAAGTTGCAACTTGTTGATATGAATATTCTATCAATCCTATTAAGCCTTAACCCAGAATCTCACATACTCACCCACTTAGAAGATCGACCTCCTCGTCGATCAACCTCAATCCAAGAACGTCCCCTCTTGGCCACGACCGTGCGTCTAGTGCCAGCGCATGTGCCATGTTGTGTGACCACTCTGAATGATAATCTGATGAAGTGAGCATATGTAGCCGTCCCGCCTCCCCGAGGCCGGGCCCGCTTACGCCTGGCAGCTCTCTAGAACATCAAGACTAACCCCACAGATCAACACATGTTTTTTTCTGCGCATTTTGTCCTCACTCATGCGCACCCGGGAAGGACTTCCCGGTCGGTCACACATCGCTCTGGGCCAAGCACGCTTAACCTCGGAGTTCTTTCGAAATGAGATTCCGGAAAAGAAGTTGCAACTTGTTAATATGAATATTCTATCAATCCTATTAAGCCTTGGGCCGAGATCTCACAGCATACTATTATTTCGATCATAAAAAATATACTACTAAAATGTACTGGCACTAAATTTATTCAGAGACCTTTTTCTCTAGGTTTCTTGCCCTACGTACAAGTAGCCAGTCTACGTGATCACTTATGCTTCTTTGTGCGCTACGTGACCGTCAAGCGTGCATGCCTTGGTTGAACCCATCCCATCATTCTTCTTTCTGAAATTGACCAAATTTTCAATCGTCAAGTACGTGTAGAACTCGGCAGCACACAGGTTGGAAACTAACCGTGTCATCGCCGTCTCTGTCAGCTTCACCTAATGACTTGTCATGATTATTCAAGTTCACAATTACATCAAAGTTGTGTGCCGCCGATGGCTGCGCCGGCGCCGGCCGGGAATGGAATAATTGATCACGGTTTCTGATTAATTAATGTTTGCCCAATTATGGACTTCGATATACTAATACTAATAGCCACATGAGTTAGATATCGTGTTGCTTTCGTTACAGATGCTAATATTGTTTTACTCAAATACCATCAAGGTGGCACTTCCAAATGCAAGTCACTCACAAGGGGTAACAAACAGAGTTTCTAGAACGCAGGTGCTCAATTACTTACTGACCACATAAGAGATATTACAGGTGTTAAGCCTGTCGTCCTTTTTTACATCATGACTAAGGTTTGGACACGCTTTTCTGATTTCCACCCATTACTACTTTATCCGCTGTTGTAAGAAATCAATCTAACTAAAGAAGATCAAAAAAGGAGTGGAACTTGAATTTAGAAAAGGAGCCATGTATTAAGATGCTTGCTGCATTACTGGATGCCTTACAGTTCTAATTTCCATGTCCGTCCTTTTCACTGAAATTTCTGTTCATACTTCAAAGGCATGTACAAAATGGGATCAATATGTGCAGAATATTGGCAACAGTTGAATATTTCCACTATGATAATCTGATGAAGTGAGCATATGTAGCCGTCCCGCCTCCCCGAGGCCGGGCCCGCTTACGCCTGGCAGCTCTCTAGAACATCAAGACTAACCCCACAGATCAACACATGTTTTTTTCTGCGCATTTTGTCCTCACTCATGCGCACCCGGGAAGGACTTCCCGGTCGGTCACACATCGCTCTGGGCCAAGCACGCTTAACCTCGGAGTTCTTTCGAAATGAGATTCCGGAAAAGAAGTTGCAACTTGTTAATATGAATATTCTATCAATCCTATTAAGCCTTGGGCCGAGATCTCACAGCATACTATTATTTCGATCATAAAAAATATACTACTAAAATGTACTGGCACTAAATTTATTCAGAGACCTTTTTCTCTAGGTTTCTTGCCCTACGTACAAGTAGCCAGTCTACGTGATCACTTATGCTTCTTTGTGCGCTACGTGACCGTCAAGCGTGCATGCCTTGGTTGAACCCATCCCATCATTCTTCTTTCTGAAATTGACCAAATTTTCAATCGTCAAGTACGTGTAGAACTCGGCAGCACACAGGTTGGAAACTAACCGTGTCATCGCCGTCTCTGTCAGCTTCACCTAATAACTCGTCATGATCATTCAAGTTCACAATTTACATCAAAGTTGTGTGCCGCCGATGGCTGCGCCGGCGCCGGCCGGGAGTGACGGACGGATTGCATACATCAGTTGATGCTATATGCTAATAGGTGTTTTGATAGTCAAAGCCTGTGCTTAGTTTTTCAGTTCTCTGATGTGTGGTTGTCCCTCTGATTGTAGGCTAAGAACTTGTGCATCGTAGGTAAAACAATAAGTTTTGCAGGATGTAACTTTCAGTACAGCTGTTCTCCAAAATGTACCTACGTTTTTTCCACGTTTTTAACACAGCTGTCTAACTGAAATTTGTCAAACTTATAGTTGTATTTTACCTACCAGTTCCAGAAAAGAGTTGACATGCTTGCAATTTGGAGGCAACAGACTGAGAGAGTGACGATAATCTGAGAGACCGGCACTCGTCCAATTTTGTGGGCACTCGATGACTTCGACTCAAGAAATACTTCTACCTGACAAGGAAAATAGGTACAAAATAAAATTCAATACTTCATCTAGAACAAAAAAGTGGAAATTTTACAGTCCCTGAACACGTATGTCATAACAAATGGGACAAATTCACGTTTAGAAATGCTTGTTCTTCCAAGTTCTCTGTACATGCGTATCAGTCTGAAATACCGGTCGCCATGACTATGAGCTGCAGGGTCAAGATAGAGAAACAAAATTTCCATGTTACTAAATGTTTTCCTACCAGCAGTAAACCGTCAAAGGAAGAACGGAGCTTTATTTGCCGGCAAACCAGGGCATAGGACACCCAAACTGGCAGCTTCTTCCAAACGAACTCTGACTGCGACTGACCCATCAGTGATCACTGATGCTTCAGCTTCTTCCACTGTATTGACCTGATTCTGATCGTTGTCTTCAATACGACAACTCGGAGATGGAATACCATGGATGATACAATTTCTCAGCGCGTAGAAGTCCAGATACACTGGAGTACGGACATGATACGGCGTCGCTGTCGACTTACCATACCAGCAGCACGTATATATTTGTCTACTCCGGCGACCATTTTGCGCGTAATGTACGTATTTGAATGATGTGTTTAAACTGCAAAATACGCCAACCTGTCAATTCTCAAATCCTATAATACGACTACTTGGATTTGTTGGCATGCACGAAGACTAGACTTGTCATGCATACTAGCTCACTTCTCAAACGAGGCCAACTACTTGCGTATTTGCGCAGCTAGACTTATTATACTATTTAAAATATTTTTTAAAATATTATGTAAGTTTAATATAGTTTATTATTTTTTATACTCTACATTTATACAATAGTAGAAATAGATTGGAGAATTCTCACCATATCTCAATTTGAGTGTGAGATGAGTCATCATTTGTCTTTGATTGTGTCTTAGCTAATCTATTGTATTTGATTTTTTATTAGAAGCGAGGTCGGTTCAAATGTGCCATGCTAAACAACTAACATATATCATGGTAGAAAAAAAATTAAAGAACGTGTCCTGTTACAAATAAATCTTCGAAAAAGTGTCATGCTAAAAATAATAGAATGTACCATGCTAGCTAGACATCTGGTGGTGTATTTTTATGACGGTGTATTTAGAAATAGGAGTCAGATGTATTTTTTTTGCTATTTTTATTATTCCAAATTTAGGTTTTTTCGACTCGTAAATCATAATGGTATGGTGGATAAATTAGAAACAAGAATTAGGGGTATTTTTGGATTTTTTAATGATTTTGATTTTTTTTGTCTCATAATAACTTGGTGGGTAATTTAGAAATAGACATCAGAGGTATTTTGGGCTATTTTTATTATTTTGAATTTAGATATTTTCTTACTCATAATGGCATGGTGGGTAATTTGGAAATATGTGCGGGGGATTTTGGCTATTTTTTATTATTCTGAATTTAGCTTTTTTATAATTATTTATATGGGGTTTTGTGACTAATTTTTCCGTAATGGTAGTGGTGGGTAATTTTCTCTTCTTATTTTCTCAGATTAACGTGATAATTTCTAACATTTTTAAGCGAAGGTGATGACTCCTTTTCTTGGTTAATCTATTATATATATATAATTGACCAACAAAAGGAGCCACCACGTTCGCTCTAAAATGCTAGAAATTCTCACGTTAATCGGAAAAAATAAAAAAATTACCCACTACTGCCATTATGAAAATATTTACCTAAAATACCCTTATACCTCTAATTGATTCAACGGCAACAAAACAAGGGGTATTACGTGCCATGCAACCCTATGCAAGGAGTCCTATAGCAATACACCCAGACCGGTGAGCAAACGAATCAGTAGCAACTAAAAATACTAGGTGATGTGCAAGAAAGGTTGACCCTTTTGTGGGAGCAGGTGATCCCTCGCGGGCACACATGGCTAAGGAATAGCAGAATTGCAGTCCTGGAACAGGACGGCGAGAGATTCGCAGCTTTTGCTCTTGACCTTGATGTTTTCTACTGCAGTTCTCCAAGATCGAGTTGTTATCCGAGTGGCGTTGCAGTTCCAGCACCTGTAGAGATCACCCGTTGGATTTTGGTTGGTGCATGTGGACGAAAACAATCTAGTGCAGTCTCTAATTGTGTATTATTTTACTACGAGACAATCTCTCCCTACAAATCATCAATTACTTGAACTAGCCACCCTAGACAAGACAATTTTTTAGCAATCAATTTTTTCTCTTCCAATTTACGTTTCTTCAGGTATGGTTAGTACTTGGGATATAAGTTGAAAATAAACCTAATTCTATCGCTTATAATTCAGTCAAACAACAAATAGACGAATGTTGTTGCGCTCTGCCCTTTAAAGAACAACAAATAATAAGATACGCTCTGTAAATCAATCCTAGTCAACTAATGAAGATCTTCACTTCGCTAAGAAAATAAGCATTGTTTTATGCTCCTCCATGGTAGATGCAGAAAAGCCTACTAGAAGATATACCCCATAGTGATTCTTGATTGAACAATAGTTATATACAAGGTTTCTTCTTTAAGTATCAGGAAATGCGTTTGTTAATTAAGCAAGTATGTATGTAAGCTCATTTACTTTCCACTCAACTTATGACATTACAATTTGTATAAAAACAATGAAGTGACACTCAGAGAAAAAACTAAACTAATGTAAATACTGATTTAATTGAAATAAAAGAAAGGGCATGCACCCCGTTTCAATATGTTTAGATTAATTTAATAGATGGTTGATATAATGTTAGGAAAAAAGCACAAAAGTATATCATTCCAAGCAGCTTCTATAAATACAATTCTTTTTTCAAAACAAAACAACTAGCCGCGCAAATGAGCAGGTAGTTAGCCTAGTTCCTCTAAAGCGAAAGGTTCAGTGAGTGCTTCATTACCTTCCTCACCTAACCTTTCTTCGGGGAATTCTAAGGAAATACTATTAACTTCCTCTGGGCGCAGATGTAATTTAATTACTAACCTCGGCCAGAGCATGGCATTTGTAAAAACTTTATTCTCTCCTTACTGAAATGACACGCAGCTCTCCTGCGCGTTCAAGAAAAAAAAAAGATGCGAGAGTAGGCTTAAGTAGATCAGCAGGTAGTCTTCCTGGCTTTCAATATGTTTAGATTGATTTAATAGCTGGTTGATATAATGTTAGGAAAAAAGCACAAAAGTATATCATTCCAAGCAGCTTCTATAAATACAATTCTTTTTTCAAAACAAAACAACTAGCCGCGCAAATGCACGGGTAGTTAGCCTAGTTATATATATAATAGATAGATCTTACCCTCAAAGAACAATTTCTCAAATCGGTGCATAGTAGCAAAATAAAAATGATGTGAAACCTTCTCTTTTGAAAGCTGCTTGAACGTAGCGTAAGGGGTTGATGAGTATCCTTTCTGCACGGTGCAGCTAGCATCAATTCTGAGTTCACACTTCTGGAAACCTTTTGGTTACACCCATGAAAAGCAGAGGAAGATGCAACCAATGCTTTCATCAACTCTAAATTAACATTCCCTGATTTCGGAAATCCAGTACACTTGTCGCAACACGAGGTATCGGTGATAGAAGCCTGGGCGGCAGCGCCAATCTCCATTGCTCCAAACAGCAAAGTGTTATAGCTGTCACTCTTGATGATGCATCATCTCACAGCATGTCACCATACATACACACGTATCATTGATTAATAAGCCATCTAGCTAGTGGCGTGCCATCCTCTTATTAGTTTCAACATAGCACATCTTAATCCTAGCTTTTTGCTACATCATGATGTTGTATCTATCCAACAAGCTTCTTTGGGCAACTGAAGGCAACAAGTCTCTCTACCACTTTGCCTCCACAAAAAACGTAAGCTAAAAAGATCCCTTCAGCTCATGGCTTATTATACCCCTCAGACTATTCTTCTTTATGGATGTGACCCAACAAGGCGTGTAGGAGTGACGCACTCCCACATTGTTCACATGGGTGTGTTGTTTGCAAATGGGCAAAGGGGCATTGCCATCACTGGCATGGTGTGTGGGTGGTGATGGGTGATTGGGATGTTTTTATGCATGCATTGGATAGATAGGCACATCAGTAGGGTAAGGGAGATGGATGTGCATTGGATGGTGATTTCCTATTGAATTTGAGTAGGTAGGAAGGTCACCGGAGATGTCGAATATTTAATCTCGATTGTCCAAAGCACTTGAATTCAGTCATTTGAGTGGTTTCCCATATGTTTGGGTCTATGTCAATCCATACCGTCAAACGGCATATCTAGTGGCTTGCATATCTCTTCGGGCATTCTTGTCAACCGTTTTTCCATGTTAGAATTCCTGGTCAAGATTTTTTCCACATCCGACGAGTGCATCTACTGCTGAAATAGTTCAAATGATATATTTGAGTATATCTGACAATCCTTTTTCCTGCAATCCAAATTGTTTGGTTGCACATTTTTATATACACCTTAAGTTCTTAGTGAACAATTAAGTTTTCTTTTTGGCATGGATATGCACAACTAAAGAACACAATTGTAACATCTGGAAAAAAACAAAAGAAAAGGTAAAAGAAGAGGTAAAGCAGATAGAAAAGAAAAGTGGGAAGTGGAGGGTACTCTGGTTGCTCACATGGGCATGTTGATAAGTGGCACGCCAAATCTTTCAGCTGTACAGGCTACTGCTATGAATTTTGTTCCAAAATGGCTTGTACACACGAATCACATGCACCCACTCCCATAGGCCTAAATTCCCCTGTAATCAAGGCTAACCAAGTACATGCGCCGTCCGTGCTAATCCTGAAGCATGTCGTACAGAACATGCGTGCATCTTGACCGCTCGCTGATAAACTACTGTGCAAAGAAACGTGTGCAAAGAAGAGAGTCGATACATCTGTACTGTGCGTATTTGGCGCTTCTTTTCCATGTGAGTTGGAAAAGAGAATCCATCTTATGTTTGAACAACTTTGTAGCTACTGATTGCAATCTACTAAAAACAGCTCTGAATAAAAAGAAGTTTTGTTTTGGGTGAAAGGAGGCTTTTATTGATTAAGGTATAATGTCTTTACATAAGAAATGCTCGCTAAATGAAATCCGCAAAATTACGTGATGTTATGGCACCCTAATTACAACTCATGCTTCTTTGATTTGAGCTAATTCATGACCAACTTTGAATTGGACTGAACTCCGAATAAATAGAAGGTTCTAACAAGTACGTAATAAAATTGGGTTCAATTGCAACCATATGGAGCAGGATGTACAGCTACAAGGCATGAGAAACGTTACTACTCCTTCACCGCCGCACTGCATATTCTTTTTCCAAACCAATGGACTCACGTTTACATTGCACACACACGCAGCCTCAACCACAGAGCCAGTCGCTTCCATCTAGCACGGCAGATCGAAACACTCTGATGACTTGTTGCCGCAGAAGATCCAGATGGCCTGGCTTGTGAAGACGTGACTTGGCGAGTGACCACCCCATCACACCCATCTCAACTCAAGTCTTGGTCTTCCTTCTTCTTGTTTGCCTTTTGCCTTCTCTCTCTTTTCTCATCTGTCTGTCAATCGATCAGTTCCATCGGGTGCACGCAAAACCCTATAAAAGGCATCCCAGTTCCGCTTCGAATCTTCCAACCTCCTCCGCACTTCTCTCCCTATTTCTTCTCCACCTGAGTCTCACGCATCGTCTCAAATTATACAACAATGGAGATGGTGCTGCAGCCAAGGGGCGGCGCCGCC
Source organism: Eragrostis tef (assembly GCA_000970635.1). Classification (NCBI taxonomy): domain Eukaryota; kingdom Viridiplantae; phylum Streptophyta; class Magnoliopsida; order Poales; family Poaceae; genus Eragrostis; species Eragrostis tef. The sequence continues at coordinate 3,979 of LAPY01005204.1, read as the reverse complement.
GCCGGAGCGTCGTCGACGACGGCGTGCCGGCCAGGCCGGGCTTCGCCGCCACCGCCGCCGCGGAAGATGATGACGATGAAGCGGGAGGCGGAGGAGGATGACGCGGCGGCAGCGGAGGGAGAGCTCCGGCGCGGGCCGTGGACGGTGGACGAGGACCTGACGCTCATCAACTACATCGCCCAGCACGGCGACGGCCGATGGAACGCGCTCGCACGCGCCGCCGGTACGTCTCCCATCTAATGGTTCACCGTCGATTGATCTTCTTATGGTTGCATCTGTTAAGTTTTCTTCTTTATTGTTGTCATCAGTGTTGAGCGATCGATCGATGATCGATCAGCAGCAACAGGTGGAATTAGTGTTGGGTTTGTTGATCAGTACAACGTAATCTGTTCAATGGGGATCACTGGGTACTAGTAGTAGGATTAGAAGTTTCTTGCGCGGTGCAACTTGCCAAATTGATGCACCAATCATTAGACTAGACGACTGTGCCGTCCTATGGCACCAATCATTAGACTAGACGACTGTATCCGTCCTCTGTCTTTGATAAAGTATAGCAAATTTGGGCGCATGCGTGCCAATCCCAATCTATCTCTAATTCTTCAGTGCGCTGACGCGACCGGAAGGATGAGCAGATGGTTTGGTTCAGCGATCAACATCCGTGTACTACGGCATACTATCAAATATTTTATTGCACTAGAAGAAAACTAATTAATCAAACTTGAGATATATGTATATGTATATCAGTCACATGTGCAAAATAAAACTAAAATGAAATCATGTCTATATTATACAGGCCTGAAGCGGACGGGGAAGAGCTGCCGTCTGCGGTGGCTCAACTACCTTCGGCCGGACGTGAAGCGCGGCGACTTCACCGCCGACGAGCAGCTGCTCATCCTCGACCTCCACTCCAGATGGGGCAACCGGTAAGTAATCATTTACGTCATTCATGAATCACTTACTACTTTAGTACCGACGATGATTAGATGCACTAGCCACTTTTGATTAGTGGCCCAGTTAATCACCTAGCTAATCCCATCATCAGTGATAATTAAATATAATCACCCCGCTGCACGCCTGCACGTACGGCCCATGAATTGAACCGTGCATCAACACGTGTCTGTATTAGGAGCATGACATTCGTTTAGCCACTGATGAGCTTATCCTAATCAACCAGTCAGTCGTATACTAGAACGTACGTGCCTGTGACGGTACTGTTGATTAGAATTGTGGAGACGCACCCTTCTGCTTTTCCTCTGCTTTCGCATGCTGTGAGCGATCGATAAGCGACATCGTGCATGTCACGCTCCGTCTTCCTGGTCAGCCAGTACGTACGACGTGGACGTGCCCCGGCTGGGGTTCAAACTTCAACACTTGTCCACCGACCCGTCCGCGTACACACGAGCGTACAGTAAACCCGACGCTGACGTGACGCTCCCGGTACAGTAGCAAGCAAGCAAGGCCCAGTTCTGGATTGGTACACGTCGACCTAGTTAGATTTTGCAAAATGCTACACGGCTATGCTAGTAGTACGAGACATAACACCTTGTTGCTATAGATTCGAGTCTGCACGCTTCTTCCTCTCTCTTCGATCACTTCATCGCTAATACTACTCCTATATTAGCTGGCTGCAGTTAACCAATTAATGAATCCTCTGCTTTGTTTACAACCAACCTTACACGTACATGAATGAACTAAGAAATTCTGCGCTCCTCGTTAATATATTTTGATCCTGATCTGATCAACGGGATAATTTGCAGGTGGTCCAAGATCGCGGCGCAGCTGCCTGGCCGGACGGACAACGAGATCAAGAACTACTGGCGGACGCGCGTGCAGAAGCACGCCAGGCAGCTGGGATGCGACGTCAACAGCCGCCGATTCAAGGACGCCATGGCCTACCTCTGGATGCCACGCCTCGCCGAGCGCGCCGCCGCATCACAAGCCCAGCAACAGGCCGCCGCCACTTGCATCACCAAAGCGTCATGTCCAGACCTCTCTGCCACAACTGCCGATTGCTTGGCCAAGAACAGCAGCAACTACTACGAGCACTCTCCCGGCGCAAGCGGCGTGGTGCCCAGCTCGTCGTCGTCGGACTCGTCGCTCACCTCGACAGAGTCGGCGCACGAGGAGAAGAGCGTGCAGCTACAAAACAGCAACAACGATGGCGACTGCTGGGCGACGACGATGCCGGGCGCGGAGGACCACGACGAGTTCTGGTCCGCGGCGGCGCCGGCGCTGCAGCAGCTCGTCATCAACAACGACGCCGGCGGCCACCACCACCAGTTCCAGGAGGACCTCACGGGCTGGGTGCAGGGCTTTTGCGACGGCATCGTGTCGGACGCCGCCGCTGACGAGCAGAGCCTGTGGAGCCTCGACGACATCTGGAGGATGCAGTGATCAACGAACGAATTACGACGACACTGATTAATTGATTTTGCAGCTGCTACCAGATGTACAGCGGGTTGAAACTAAAATTCGTATGTGTCGTAGGACAGAGGGGTCAAGGAGAGCGAAGCGTTCGTTTAGTTCTGACAGTACTATACAGTAGCAGACACCAGTACTACAGAGACGACTGAACTATCTTCTTTCTTTCAGTTTATAATTTGTACTTTTTTGGTTGCTCCTTCCCTGCAAGCCAAGGGTTTTTGCCTTCTCTAGCTAGGGGTTAAAGAGGGAGACGTGGATGCTGTTAATAATCTGTAAGATACAAGATACTACTCCATAGCATGTACTTTAAAAGTGCACTGATGATTGATGCCACTGCTACTACTCAGTGCCAATTACCATGCGTCATGTTGCTGGATCCCTATCCTTGCACTATGCCACACCTCGCGGAAGTGCCAATTATCAAGTTGTCGATACTCTTCACCCACTTCACGTTGCACTGTGCTAATTACAGTATCTCTTTTTCTTTAAGGTGCTTGGCATATGAGTTGTCTCACAACAGTTGCATGCATATGGCTCTTTTTCTGATATCTTAGTCTTCAGAGAAATGAGTTGCGGCTATCCACATCGCTATCAACAAATGCGGAACGAATAAAGCGCGCTTTGCGATCGAGCTCCCAGCACTGCACCTAAAGCCTCTAGAACGAGGCCGTACGCCACGCCACTAGTATGGATTACCATGTGCGGGCCAGAAGGAACTCGGCTGTCGAAATCAAAGTACCACCCGGACGCAACGTCCCAAACTGAAACATCAATATCCGCGCAAAGAAAAAAAAAAGAACCTGAAAAACATGGCTCCCAAACTAATGTTCAAATATGAAATATGGGATAAAAGAAAGAAAGAGAAACAAGTCGATTTCAAATTTGTCATATATATAACCTCAGCCAATCATTGGAGCTTAAAAAATTGAACGGCGATTAATTTACAGTTCATATGCCTCGAACCGCAGCTCATGCATGCACCGCCCGCCGGCGGCCAGGACGGACGACGAGGCGGAACGGAAGAGGACGTGCCGGGCCCACCAGCCAGCCGCCCACGCACGGGAGAAAATGAGTCACGTGCTCGAATCGTCCCGTCCACATCCATCCAGCTGGGGAGGAGGTGGCGTCTCTCAAAAAATAAAATAAAATAAGCTCGGGAGGAGGCTCGTCCAGCCAGCCTGAGCCAACCAGTTCCAAATGGCGACACGTGGCGACGACGAGCCGCCGGCCATGTCATCGTGGTCCGCCCTGCCGTCCACGTCACGGCCTGCATGCGCTGACTAGTCAGCGAGTCCACGATCGAGTCACCAGTCAAGAGATCACAAAGCAGCTGGTTAATCATCAATTAATTAGCGCGCGCGATCAGCTCCGTCACGAGCGCGGCGGCGCTAATCATGAGATGGATATAGATAATCACGGGCGCTGATGGTGGGAGCGTCGCTGTTGGTTTTGGTGGCGGCGTCTTTGGACTGGACCGAGCGATCGCACGGACGAGCTGACCGTTTTATTTGAGTGCGCAGTTGTTTTTCAACGATTTGATTTTATTTTATTTCAA
>LAPY01005202.1:7499-17558 GCA_000970635.1 Eragrostis tef | reverse complement strand
AAAGCCGAGCCGGAGGAAGGCGAGGAGGAAGAGCGCGACGAAGGCGACAGCGGCGAGGGCGAGGACGCGGCGGGAGTAGGGGGAGGAGGCGGAGTGGTGGCCTCCGCGGCGGCGGGAGGAGGCCGGGGAGGAGAGGGACGACTTGGAGCGGAGGTGGTGGTGCGCCTTCGGCTTGGAGGTGGTGGGGAGGAGCGCGCCGGAGCGGGCCCCGCCGCCGTAGAAGAAGGGCATCGCCGGAGTGGCCTGACTGACCTCGCGCGGTCGTTTCCGAGTGGTTGCGCCTTTTGGCCCGTGTCCCGTCCGGCCCGGCGATATTTTGAGCGCTTCGTTTGATTCGCAGGCCGGGATATGTCTCACTGACTGGTAGGGCCAATTTGGTGGGTCAGTGATGACGGTACTGTGTAAAGGTTTTGGCTGGTGGGTTGTTCATGCTGGCGGAATTTGCAAGCCATCAGAAGTTCCTGGTATAGTCTTTTTTTTTTAAGACCAAGCTGTCTTGTATAGTACTCTCTAAAAAAAATTGTCTTGTAGGGGAAATGGCAAAGTAACAAATGCACGATAGAAGCGACCTGCGGGTTTGTGCGATGACGGCGAGGTCTGCAACCATGATGGAAAGTCTATAAAGCAACATCAAAAACGTTGTGACGTGAGAAGAACGGGTAAACATGTCATCAGAAGATTAACATCTTTATGGAATAAGCTTAAAATTAGCAAAAAACTTTTGCACTCACTCGACTATTCAATAGATGGGGTTTTAGATACCAAAACTTCTTCTTCTATGAAATACTATGTTTTTTTCATGTTTTGTATCGTTGTTTAGGTACATGTCGAACTTTAGCATGATTCAATTATTACAAACAAACCGTGACTGATCTAACTGACGAGCAAGTAGCATATTCGAAAATTGTCTTTTCATAAATGTCTCGGTAGTTCAATATGGCTACTTTTACCATATTAAACTTTTAGGTTAATATTACTCTTTATTATAAAATAAAATTCTAATCTATTGGACTCGCTGATCATGAACATGGTAACTATGTCATCTTAACCTTAATAATTACTCCCAGCAAGAAGTATCACTAGTTAAAACCATGATGTCATAGATACTATAGAAAATTTAATTTTGAGTGATGTTACAATTCAAATAACTCAATCTTGTTAATTAATTAACTGTTTGTAAAGAATTGTTTTTTTTCTCTATCAATATGAAGATACGCAACTTTCCTGCGTATCTGATAAAAAAATAATTCAGTCAAAGCTTGCTTCATTGTTTGTAGTAGTACAATTTTTGGTAAAATGTGAGGTATGGGTTGTGAAGGCTGCTTGATGAATTGGTGGGGTAGCATCTGTCGCGCCTCACGAGCAACGCACCCCAGACCCAGAGCGGCCGAAACGGGCCACCACGCTCACCGTGCGCCATCGCGATAACCCACAAGCGCGAGCGAGCCAAAACCACAAACACCAGAAGGGCGCACGGGTAGAGCTGCTCCTCTCAGCCATGGAGGTGGCTGCTCTCTCCACGCCCCGCCCCCTGCCTCTCCTCTCCACCGCGCCGGCCCGTCGCCTCCGCCTCCTCCCTTCCCGCTCCGTGTCCGGCCGCCGTCTCCGCCCCTCCCCTCGTCCCCGAGGTAAGCTTCCCTCCTCTCGTTCGCTTCGCATGACGCCCACGCCCACCCCTGTTCGAATCCTCCGCTTGCAGTACCGGGTATAATGCGTCTCGGGTCTCACATGGGGGGCGTATGGTTCTGTTGTAGGGTTCGTCTGCGCAAGAGATGGCAGGGGAGAAATGCATTTCACTCGCAAAAAAGGATTCTCCATTGCACGCAGCTCGTCAGGTAACGCTATTCAGCTTAACACTTCGTTAATTAGCCATTTATGTATGAAATTAGTGTTGTAATTGGATGTTGTTGTGATTTATTATTTATCTGCAACCTGCAGCCTCGATAGAGCCCGCAACTCAGGAAGTGAGAGCAGAGGGTTCAGGGGAGTGGAGCGGGGATGCGATTCGCAGGCGTTTCCTTGATTTCTTCGCCGCCCGTGGTCACAAGATCCTCCCCAGCTCATCACTTGTGCCTGATGACCCAACCGTGTTCCTCACCATTGCCGGGATGCTTCAGTTCAAGCCTATATTTCTTGGCAAGGTTTGTTTGTGAATCGTGTGCACGCCTTGTATGCCTGTGAAATGAGGCGCGGCGTTAGAACGGTCCCTCACTCAAAGTTTGTTGCACACCATTTTCTAAAGGCAAAATTTGCTAGTGGACACTCTTCAATGGCGGCATTTGCTCTTGGACACTGCTCAAATGTGTCTTTGCCATAGGACACTACTCATTTGCGGTAATTTGCTAGCGGACATCTAAGTCATTAAAATACTCATTTTCATACATTAAAGAAAGAGAGAACATGTAAATAGACCAAATTACTCTTGCCATTTAATCCACCGTTGTGCCATGTGAGATATTTAGTAACACATTATTCCGTTATGATTTTTTTATGTCGTGGTAATAAGATTTTAATTGATTATGTATAATAAATACGATAACTCACGAGCGAAAGTAAATTGTAATTCATAGAGAAAAAAACGATGATATTATTTGCAAATTAACGTGTTCTAACTCAACGAAGCAATAGGAGTATTAGTGCCAATTATAAGTTCATCTCTTTTCTTTATATAAGAAAATAAGTATTTTAATGACTTGGATGTCCAATAGCAAATTACCACAATTGATTAGTGTCTTCTAGCAAAGACGCATTTGAGCGGTGTCCAGTAGCAAATGCCGTATTTGAAGGATGTCTAGTAGCAAATTTTGCCTTTTCTAAAAAAGTAGTTTGGAGATAATTTAGTTGTTATCTTTATCGAAACCCATACAAGTTAATGTGTTCTCTTGGAGCAGACAGCAAAAAGTTCAGACTCATAGGCATCTTTGCATGTCGATCATGTAGCAGGGAAATGGATAAAATATGGATATCTAAATGCTTCGATTTAAATGACTTCAAAATCTGTTTAACCGTCTTAGTTCTCTGCATGTTATCGTGTTCCTGAGTATCATATATCTTAATTACGCCCCGAGAGGGGTTTCCTCTGTTATTTCCCATTTATATGGTTCATCTAAAGGACAGAAAGGAAATTAGATTTTTTTTATCTGTCCACATCACCGTTCGCACTGATCCAAGATAAATCTATCTACAACAATCTCGAAAGAAACAAGCATATTTCCAAGGATATTTTCGAAATAATTATTCATAATAAGTTTCTAGAATCGATTAGATAAGACATCATATTGTTTGTAACTATAAGCATGATCCTTGTACCTTTTTCTACAACTGCAGCAATAATAAGATTCTACCTTGGATAATAGAAACTTGACTTCAAGACTCAAATCACGATTATGTCAACCTTGGCTGCGACCTGCAACAGTTTTTTAATTTCATTCTGAAGTGCACTTACATTTCTACATCTAGGAACCTAGGCTTGTGCCATGTGCCACTACCTCCCAGAAATGCATCCGAACAAATGACATTGAAAATGTGGGACGCACAGCTCGACATCAGACCTTCTTTGAGATGCTTGGGAACTTCAGTTTTGGCGATTACTTCAAGAAGGAAGCAGCTGCATGGGCATGGGAGCTGGCAACCAAGGAGTATGAACGCTTCATTTATTCTCCACATTGCATGATCCCCATATTATTGAATTTTAAGCTAGTCTTCTAAAAAGTTTTCAGTTTATCTGTTTATTGCCATAGAGATGCTATTCACGTCTGTATCACCTCTATAATATCAGCGTTGCCCTAATAAATTATTATATAATACGCCAGTTAGTCTTAGAACTTTTCTTATTTCACCTGGAAGATAATGTCATCTTAATCCTCAGTTGTCTTGCAACTTTACAACATGGCAGGGTGATTAGTATTTACTGTAGTTATGTTTGCTTTATGTCCGTGCTAATGAATTGCATGCTGGATTTATATTTGTTGCCATCATAGCACCTTTTATGCACATTACATTTTTAGTAGATTTGACTTATAAGTTTTGAGTCATTAATTTCATTCTTTTTATTTAGGTATGGATTGCCTGCAGAGAAGCTGTGGATTAGTGTCTTTGAAGATGATGATGAAGCATTCTCCATCTGGCACAATGAGGTTGGAATCTAAAAAAAAAAATCATATGTGTTTCAATGTCACCGTTCCAATCCTAAGGGTACTACTTTGTCATGCCATGATTACAATTCAGTAGTCATTTTTCATTGTTGGTGCAAGGAGATATATTTGGTAACATGGCAGATGGTGCATAACTTGCATAGATATTCTGTTAAGTAAGTCTTGCGTCTTGGTGCAAGGAGATATATTTGGTAGCATGGCAAATGGTGCATAACTTGCATAGATATTCTGTTAAGCAAGTCTTGCATTATGTGTGATGGATTCTATTTTGGTTCATATGATGAAGGTTGGTGTACCAAAGGAGCGGATAAAGAGGATGGGTGCGGATGATAACTTTTGGACTAGTGGCCCGACTGGACCGTGTGGACCATGCTCTGAAATGTATTATGATTTTTATCCAGAGAGAGGATCATCAGATGCGGTATGTTCTGTGATGTTGCTGGTTAGAAATTTACATTTCTTTTTGTTTCCCTTGCGAGAGATTCTTCATTAACTGAAATTAGTGATATCCATATAGTTGTATGCAGGATTTGGGTGATGATAGTCGATTCATTGAATTCTATAATCTTGTCTTTATGCAATACAACAAAAAGGATGATGGATCTTTAGAACCACTAAAACAAAAGAACATTGATACAGGAATGGGCCTTGAACGTATGGCACGCATTCTTCAAAAGGTATTAGCTGATGTTTTTTTTTCCCGGTAAACAATACATATCATCATGTTTCTCCAAAAGCTATGTTCTAACCCAAGTGTTTTGTTGCCTAACATAGGTTCCAAACAACTACGAGACAGACTTGATTTTTCCAATCATAGAAAAGGCAGCTAGCATGGCGATGATGTCCTATGATAAAGCTGATGAAGCTACAAAGACAAATCTTAAAGTGTGTTATTCAGAATGCAGTACTTGCCTCATCACTAATAACAGGGATACGTATAACATTTGTTTTTCTTCTTCTCATTTTTCCAGATAATTGGGGATCACATGAGAGCAGTTGTTTATCTCATATCAGATGGCGTCATTCCTTCGAATATTGGGAGGGGATATGTTGTTCGAAGGCTTATAAGAAGAGTAGTGCGGACATGTAGATTGATAGGTATCAGAGGTGATGGGCATGGAAATTCTGAAGGTGCATTTTTACCTTCATTAGCTGAGGTAGTGATCAACCTTAGTACAGAGATAGATCCAGATGTCAAATCGCGGCAGAAAACTATTCTTGGAGAACTTCAAAGGGAAGAACTGCGATTTGTCCAGACTTTAGAAAGAGGTGAAAAGCTACTAGATGAACTTCTAGATGAGGCATTATTAAATGCTGGTAATGGAAATCAGCCTTCCCTATCTGGGAAAGATGTTTTCCTTTTGTACGATACATATGGTTTTCCAAAAGAAATTACAGCCGAAATAGCCAGTGAACGAGGCGTTACTGTTGATATGAAGGGGTTTGATACTGAAATGGAGAACCAAAGGAAACAATCTCAGGCTGCTCATAACGTAGTAAAACTTTCTGTAGGAAATGAGAACGAAATTGTTAAGAGCATCCCGGATACCAAATTTTTGGGATATGACTCTCTCTCTGCCACTGCTGTTGTTAAAGGTCTCCTAGTTAATGGAAACCCAGTGAATGACGTTTCAGAAGGTTCTGAAGTAGAAATATTATTAGACCGGACACCATTCTATGCTGAATCAGGTGGTCAAATTGGAGATAATGGTTTCTTATATGTGAATGGAGGAGAAGATGGAAAACGAAAGGCAATCATAGAAATCAATGACGTGCAAAAATCTATGGGAAATATATTTGTGCACAAAGGCACAATTAAGCTGGGGTCCATAAAGGTTGGCAAGGAAATTGATGCTTCAGTTGATGCAAAATTGAGGCAGGGGGCTAAGGTATGAAGTTGGTTGTGGTCTTTTTATATTTTTTGTGGTTGACCTTTTTATCTCAATACTCATTTGGTTTTGGTTCAAAGTTTAACAATTAGATTTGTATTTTGACTACACAGGCTCTCAGTGTTTTTCAAGCAATAAAACAGGAATAGTTTCCATAAACGGCTAATTTCTTGTGTTTCATGCCTTCTGACAGCATCGCCTTAATTGCATGCGTCATCTTTGATTATGTGCAAATCCATACAGTTACTTTCTTCTGTCATAACTGCGGACAGCTTAGCTTGTGTCACGTTTAGCGTGCCTGATTATAAGCAAATATGATCTTAGAGCTCAGATAACTAGATAAGTACTCTTTGTTGTGTCCATTATCAGCCTATCATGTCACATGTGCTAATCTTTTTATTATACCTTTTTCTTCTCATAATGTGCAGGCCCATCATACTGCAACACACCTACTGCAGTCCGCACTAAAAAATGTTGTTGGCTCAGAAACTTCACAGGCTGGTTCCCTTGTGGCATTTGACCGTCTCCGGTTTGACTTCAACTTCCATCGCCCCCTCTCCGAAGGCGAATTAATAAAAATTGAATCACTTGTAAACCAGTGGATTGGCACTGCAACACAACTTGAGACAAAAGTAATGACTTTGCAAGATGCAAAAAATGCTGGTGCCATTGCGATGTTTGGAGAAAAATATGGTGAAGAGGTTGGCATTTCTTATAAAAATAGTCTAGTGGCTTATCCATGTTGCACCTGAATATAAATGAGCGTAGAATCCTAGAAGGTTTATGAGTGGTGTGGTGCTTCTTTTGCACTCTAAAAAACTGAACCACATGAATCCTACATTCGTAATATTAGTAATTCAGGGCCTTAATAGTTTTTAAGATTCATGCTATTCGGTTTTTGGGAGCATTTAAGCACTAATTAAACATCATACAATATCACTGCCCAATAGCTGACCTCGGTTATATGATTTTTCTTCTTTTGTTCTCATAGGTCAGGGTGGTGGAGGTCCCTGGTATCTCAATGGAACTGTGTGGTGGAACCCATGTCAGTAATACTGCTGAAATTCGTGGTTTCAAGATAATTTCGGAACAGGGAATAGCTTCTGGAGTCAGAAGGATCGAGGCAGTTGCAGGTGATGCATTTGTCGAGTACGTCTGTGCTCGTGACAACTATATGCGGCGCTTATGCTCATCCCTTAAGGTGTGGTGGTATTTTTTGTTAGAATATTTGGTCTTCCTCTTTTGTTGTGTTGATTAGTTGGGCAGCTAGACGTTGAGCACCTGATAGGGTTTATCTCCTGTTCAATGGACTTCAGCATTTGTTTTTTCAAGTGTTTGGAAACCTGCTAATAATAAACTTGCATATCTTACCGCTGATAGTTAGCACATGTACTTAAGGGACATCATATTGGACTAATGGTCACAAATTCATCCACTGATAACTTGGTTTGAACATCATGTTGCCATGTTGCTTACCTACAATAGCCTAGATCCTATTACCTCGTCCCACATAGGTGGAGAGGAGTAATCAAGAGTGCAGCAGGAAGCTTGCTGAATATATCACTCTGTTCACAGCTTTCAATAGATTATTTCCTCTGTGACTCTGTTTTCCAGGTTAAGGCTGAAGATGTGAACGGCAGAGTAGAAACAGTCCTTGAAGAACTAAGATCGACCAGAAATGAAGTATCATCTCTACGCAGCAAAATTGCAGTGCTCAAAGCAGCATCCCTTGCTAGTAACGCTACCACAGTTGAACCCCACAATGTCAGGTACTTGCTTCAGTTTTGCCATTCTCATACTCCATATCACTGCATGTTCAGTCTTGAAAAGTGTCATGTGCTACTCTATGAAAGCAACAATCTTGAAAGTTGGTAAAGATGAGCTAAACCTAAAATCTGTTTTCGGTAGGATTGTGGTTGAGAACATGGGTGATGTGGACGCTGATGCACTGAAGAGCGCCGCCGAGTATCTCGTTGATACCCTCAAAGACCCTGCTGCGGTGATCTTAGGATCCAGTCCAGGGGATGGTAAAGTTAGCCTGGTTGCTGCTTTCACCCCTGGAGTCGTCAAGATGGGAGTGCAAGCAGGGAAGCTCGTCGGCAGCATAGCCAAACTATGCGGTGGTGGTGGTGGTGGCAAGCCCAATTTTGCGCAAGCTGGTGGGCGGAAGCCAGAGAACTTGCCGGATGCCCTTGAGAAGGCCCGAGCCGATATTGTTGCTGCAGTATCATCAGATTCCAGCTGATTCTTTGTTCCATACTACTTGATATAGCAATTATATAGATAGGAGATGTAACCGACATGATTTCCAGTAAAACAGTTTTAAATCTTCCTTTCCTTAGTTTCTGAGCAGATGAAATGGAACAAATTTTGTCAGTTGTATTTTGGTGAACAATCGATAGAACTTCAGTTTTCGTACAGCAGAAATGCAGTCCGTAATCCTTGCCACTATCTTATGGTAACAGTACTGCTTTGTAATTTTTATGTCAACAACGGTTGACTGGAGAATAGGGCGGTCAGTTTTTCAAACAGGCATTTGCATATTCAGGTCTCTTTTGAACGTCAATTGCAAAATCGGTCCTCTTTTCCAAACTGTGCAAAAGCGGTCCTCTTTTTTAAACTCAAAGGTTAAAGGAGGTCCTATTCCGTTAACAGCAGCTAACGGTGTTAAATGGCTTGCGTAAAGACGAACGTGCCCTTTGCAAAATCGGTCCTGTTTTTTATAATGAATTTCAAACCTGGTCCTGTTTTCAGTAGTAGCATTATGAAACTTTTTAAAGAGGATATTTAAACAAGTTTGTGGACAAATATAAATATTTCGAATATTCTATTAAAAATTGACAGAATTTTGTTTTTTTTTTTAGCCACAATTGATGAGCAGCAAGGGAATTGACATAATTTTGGCCAAACCATAAAAAATCACTTGGTTTAGAGCAAAATCACATGTCCGCAAGATGCCAAGCTGGGACCCTGAAAATGAAATCCGGCCATGCCTGCGAGCGATTTCGTCTGCACGCAAGTCCGTGCGAGTGATTTCTTCCCCTGTTTTTCCAGTTGCCATTTCTTCCCGTCTAGACCAGCTGACGCCCAACCTTTCCTCTGCCCAGCGCCCAAGCCGCGCCGCGCCCCAGCAGCCACGCACGCCTGCGCGCTTCGCGCACGCGCCTGGCCGCGCCTGGCGACGCCCCAGCGCACCGGGCCTGGCCGCACCCGCGCCGCCCACTCTCGCGCCGCGCCACCCACGCTCGCGTCGCGCCGCTCTGCTCCTCCAATCGCCGCCGCACATCGGGCCGCCCCTAGGGTTAGGGTTGGCTGAGAGAGAGAGAGAGAGCAGGGGAGGGAGTCCGGACTGAGAGGAGTCGGTACAGGAGATGGGATCGACCGAGGGAGATAGAGAGGGGTAGTTCGGTCTTTTGCTTTTTTCTTAAAGGTTATTTGATTTGTTTTAATTCAAAAAAGTGGCTTCCCCAAACGGCGTCTGAAAAAGATTTTAAAAAAGTGCACCGTTTTTGCACAATCAGAAGACCGATTTTGCAATTGACATCCAAAAGAGACCCGAATATGCAAATGCCTCTTTTTCAAAAATCAGGAGAAAAACGAACTACGGCCTGACTTTTAGTGACTTACATTTGTGCTGCGGCCGTGCGCGGCACCACGGCGAATTCAAACAAATTTCAACGGCGCTTGCGCACCGCCGCCCGCCTGCCTGCTGGGTGGGCCACCTTGCCCGAGCCACCGTTGAGGCTTTTCACAGACAGGCGGGGCGGCGGGGCCCGCACAGCCCCACCCACGTGGCCACGCAACCACACCCACCGAACCCCACCGAGCCCTAGCCGCGCCGCACCCCCGAAACTTGAAACCGACTGAGCAGCGCGGGGCGGAGGCGTTTGAAAAGGCGCCGGCGGCGGGCGCCAAATAGGCCAACGGCACCGCGTGAATTCTCGCCGCCCCGCCCGCAGATCCGCGGGGTGAAAAGAAAATTCGCGAGATTTCACTTCGCAGTCAGGCGATTCCCT